>CAUYLG010033907.1:0-40116 GCA_963573385.1 Cacajao melanocephalus
CGTGTGGCTCCTCCGCCGGGAATCTCCTAGTCTGTGGGCAACAAAAATTCGTCTGAAAGTGCGGCGTCCACTCGCTCTCTGCGCTTTCACTAGGAGCTACAATCCTGAGCTGTTGTTAATCGGCCATCTTGGATCTCTCCCTGGCAATCATTTTTAATGAGACTTGGGACTCAAATTAGGAGACCTACTTCCAGAACACTGAGAACAGTTTTGCCAGCTGCTTTACAGTATTGTGAAAGAGTTTTTTTCCAAATGATCAATTTTCTTAAAAAATGATTAAATACATTTTTCTTTGAAAAAGCAAATATTTTAATTATATAGGAAGTTGTTTTTCTCTCAAAGAGTCAGAAAAAAAGATGTTTGTCATTTTAAGCTTTAGTTAAACTTATGAATAATTTATCACTTTTAAAAACACAATATGATCCCATCAAAATCTCAAAGACATTTTTTACGAAATAGATAAAAACAATTCTACAATTCATATGCAACTACAAATGCCATGAATAGCTAAATCAATCCTGAGAAAGAAGAGCAAAGCTGGAGGTATCACACTTTCTGATTTCTAAATATATTCTGAAACTACAGTAATAAAAACAGTATGGTACTAGTTTAGAGACAGACATATAAGACCAATAAAACATGCAAATCACAATGACAATGAGATATCATCTCTCACCAGTCAGAATGGTTATTCTTAAAAAACATTTTAAAAATGACAGATGTTGGTGAGGCTGCAGAGAAAAGGGAATGCTTATACACTGCTTGTGGGAATGTAATTCAGTTAATACAATTAATTGACCGTCTATGGAAAGCAGTTTGGATATTTCTCAAAAAACTTAAAACTACCACTCAACCCAGTAATCACATTACTGGCTATATACCCAGAGAAATAGAAATCATTCTACCAAAAAGACATATGTACCTATTATGTGTATAGCAGCACTATTCATGATAGCAAAGACTTGGAATTAACCTAGGTTCCCATTAATGGTGGACTGGACAAAGAAAATATAATTCATATATATCATGAAATACTATGCAGCCATAAAAAGGAAGGAAATCATGTCCTTTGCAGCAACATGGATCAAGGGCATCATCCTTAGCAAATTAATACAGGAACAGAAGAACAAATACCACATGTTCTCACTTTTAAGTGGGAGCTAAATATTGAGTACTCAAGCACATAAAGATGGGAATAATAGACACTGTGGACTGCTAGAGGGAGGAGAGACAGAGGAGGGCAAATATTAAAAGACTACCTATTCGGTGATGATGATGCTCATCCCAAGCTGCAGCATCATTTCATCCACCCATGTGACCAACCTGCTCATGTACCCCCTGAATCGAAAATAAAATTTGAAATTATTTTTAAAAAGACTGATAAAAATAATAAAGAGCTCAGAAATAAACTTATGCATTTACAGTGAATTGATCAGTTGACTTTAAGCTTTTACTGGGTATATGTAGCATTATTCCTCATGCATTTTGCTTAGTAACTTCTAAATTAAAATTTGCATTCATATATGTTGTGCTCACCAGAGAGACACAGCACTATCCACAAGAATCCAACGTCTGATTTCCATTGCATTCAGAGTTGTCAGTGCCATCTTCACTGTAATGTATATTCAGATATATTCTAATAAAAGGAAAAGGCATGCGGGCCAGAAGAAGATTCTGACTGCATATCAGGATTAGACCCAGGCCGTTTGAACTTTTTATTTCTATATCTTTCAGTTGTGTGGCTTTGGGAAAATTTACTTGATCTCTGTGCTTGCATTTTATCATCTGAAAAATGTTAATAAGAATACTAATGAAATGACAGAGGTAATATACCTAAAAGGCATTGCAGTATGTACTTGTTAACATATTAGTTGTTACTACTATCTGGATCTTAAGATATGTGAGTTACAAGAGAATAAGCAGTGTCCACCTGAGGGGGATGAAGAAGTGGTAACCTCAAGAATAAGATGAATTCAGTCTTGCCAAATGGGGAAAATGAATATTGAAGAATAAATGAGCGAATTATCTTAGAATTGGGGTTTCTGATAGCACAATAAATGAGTGCTGGTTCAATAAAAAAGTGAGAAATAAAAGAAAGCATGAATCTAAAAGTGTTACATAACAGGACGGTTGCATTGAAAAGACTAGATAATTAGACTGGCCTGTAGTTTAGATTATGGACAAAATTATGAAGATGGTAAAGTCAGTTAACTTTAACATGACCACTAGAATGAGTTTAGACCTCTCAAGTGTCAATTGTGTTCAGATGAATTGTATCTTCTCTCAAGTGCTACATTCTCTTGGATGGGAGATAGCTTTATCCCTTGGTGAAAGCTTGCATTGGTTGCTCGGGCACTGGGAAGCTGTTTCTGTCTGGAGCCTGCTTGTATGCAGCCTGTAGGAAAAGAGCTGAAAACCTAGTCTCTGCTTGCTAATCTGGTAGGCAGATGCCACGGTGGAGAGAAACCTGGCATACAGAAGATGAAAACCTAGCACAATGCAAGTCATGTCTCATAGATCTATATCACCTGTAAGGCATGAGATTCCCAGCAGGTGCCTCTGAACTCACATGGGATTCTGAAGTTTCTGCAAACACGGATAGGATCTCCAGAGGGGTGAGCTCCCGAAAGATGTGCTTCTTGACCACTCAGGTAAGAGTGAAAAATTGTTAGTATTTAGATGTATGTATATGTTAATATGATTTAAACATGCTTTGTTCATTTTTTTTTTATCTAATGAAGTTATCTTCCTGTCCTAATGAAGTGGTTAACAATATGTCTTACTGTTACTGTTTTGGGGATTTTGCTGAACTTGCTGAACTTGCTATACTTTGGCCTGGATGAAAATAAAAGAGAAACTTAGACTTTCTTGGTTTCCTTGTTCTGTACTCTTATTGTTATAGGTGAGTGCTCTTGCTAATGCTTGTAGGCCAGGGCTCTGCTTAGCTCTGCTGCTTGCTCCTCTTACATACGACTTTTGGGGATGATAGCCTTTAATTTCTATAGCACTTCAAAAGAGATTCTTACTGTGGTCTGCATTAGAATTTTTTTAACATCCATATAGGAATTTATACTCAACAAAGTCTATTTAAAAATCTTATGGCAGAGAAAGGCCAGGTGCAGTGGCTCACACCTGTAATCACAACATTTTGGGAGGCTAAAGTGGAAGGATTGCTTGAGCCCAGGAGCTTGAGACTGGCCTGGGCAATACAGTGAGAACTTATTTCTACTTAAGACAATAATAAATAAAAAAATTAGCCAGCCACTGTGGCACAAACTTGTAGTCCAAGATACTCAGGAGGCTGAGTATTGTTTGGGTCCAGGAGGTGGAGCTGCAGTGAGCTGTGACCACACCACTGTACTCCAGCCTGGGTGACAGAGCAAGACCCTGTCTCAAAAAAGAGAGAGACAGAGATTACTGGTCAGGAGCTCACTTACCTATAGGCTGGTACAATGAACATATTTTGCAATGTATACCTAGTTTACAATGACCTGGTTCATTATTCCCTCCTTTACTCAGAAAAAGACAACATAGAGTAGAATTTAACAAAAGAATCTCTGGAGTGAGGCATTCTGATATTTTATTGACAATCTCCAACTTAACAGCTATGGTAATGGGTAAGTTTCTCAATGCTTTGACCTCAGTTTCCTCATAGGTAAACTGCTCTGAATATTGTTCTTTTATCCCACTCTCTCTTACTTTATAAATTTTCTATTCGAGTTTTTCTTTATTTAATTTGATAATTATCAGTAATTGCATATCCTTATGAGGTACAATGTGATGTTATGATTCATGTATATGTTTTAGAATGATCAAATCAGTCTAATTAGCATATCTATCACCTCACATCTTTATCCTTTCTTTGTGGTGAAAACATTAAAACCTATTCTTTTAACAATTTTGAAATATACAATACTTTATTATTACCTATAATTGCCATGCTGTGTAATAGATGACTAGAAGTATTTACTCTCCCTATCTAACTGAAACTTTGTACCATTTGCCTAACGTTTCCTCTTTCCCCATTCTTTCCAACCCCCCAGCCTCTGCTAACAACCATTCCACACTGTATTCCTATGTGTTCCATTTTTTTGTATTTTACAGGTAGGTAAGATTATATGGTACTTATCTATCTGTGTCTAACTTACTTTGCTGAGCATAATGCCTTCTAGATTATACATGTTGTTGTAAAGATCAAAATTTCCTCCTTTTAAAAGGCTGAATGGGATTCCATTGTGAATATATACCACATTTTTCTTTTTACCTATTTATCCCACTGACGGACATTTAAATTGTTTCAATAGCTTGACTATTGTGAATAATGCTGTGGTGAATTTGGCAGTGCAGATAGTTCTTCGACATAACATACTGATTTCAATTTATTTGGATATATACCCAGAAGTAGGATTGCTGGATATGATAGTGGTTCTATTTATAGTTTTTTAAGGAAACTCCATACAGTTTTCCACAGTACCTGTATTAATTTCCATACCAATCTACAGTATACTTGATTTCCTTTCCTTCACATGCTCTTCAACACTTCCATCTTTCTTCTTTTTTATGATAGCCATTCTAACAGATGTGAGTTGATAACTCATTGCGGTTTTACTTTGCATTCCCCTGATGATTGGTGATGTGGACCACTTTTGTTTTTTTATATTTATGTTGGTCATTTTTATATCTTCTCTTGAGAAATGTCTATTTAGGTTCTTTGGCCACTTTTTTAAGCAGGGTTATTTCCCTGTTATAGGGTAGTTTGAGATCTTTAAATATTTTAAATGTAGATGTATACATCTATCTCCTTATTACATGTATAATTTGAAAATATTTTCTCCAGTTCTATAGACTATCTCTTCATTCTGTTAGTTGTTTTCTTTGCTATACAAAAGCTTTTAAGTCTGATCCAATCTCGTTTGTCTATCCCATTTTTCTTTTGTTTTCTGTGCTTTTGGGGTTTTATCCAAGAAATCATTGCCCAGGTCAATGTCATAGAGCTTTCCTGTTGTGTTTTCTTCTACAGCTTCAGGTCATTCATTTAAGCTTTTAATCTCTATTAAGTTTATTCTTATATATGGGGTGAGGTAAAGGTTCAATTTCAGCAAGTGAATAGCCAATTATCACCAACATAAAAATATGTTACAATAGTTTCCATCTTAACTTCAAAAGAAGGAAATGGAAAGAAAAGAAAAATGAAAAATCCCTCTCTGGACACCATATTCTACTCCTGCTACCTCCTATATCTCAATAGCAAACTAGTTGTAAAATCCTCTGTACAGTGTACTGTTTATTTCCATTTTTCTCTTGAAGTTCTCTAATCAGATAACCCCACCACCAAAAAAACAAACTACTTCTAATCAAGATCATGAATGACTTCTCATTTGCCAAATAAATTGTCTAATTCTCATACCACAGATAACTCGTTTGATCGGTGGCCTTTGACATCAGTGGTTTATGATCACTCCCTTTCCAAATCCTTTTTCACTTGGTAAATGGGACACTACATGCTAAATAAAGGTAAACATAAACCACAAAATGTTGATTTGCTTATTCCTCTAACCTCTTCTCTTCCACACTGGTGCTCATTTCCTGAGTTACTTCACCCAGAAGCACAACCTCAAATATTACATATTCACTAATTACTTCAAATATGTATCTCATTCAATTCTTTCTCTTTCTTTCTCTCTCTTTCACTTTTTCTTTCTCTCTTTTCTCTCTCCTTTCAGTCTTTTTCTTATTTCTCTCTATATTTTTTCTTTCCCTCCTTCCTTCCTTCCTCCTCCTCCTTCTTCTTCTTTCCTTCCCTCCCTCCCTCTTTCTTTCTTTTTTCTGTCTTTCTGTCTTCTCTTCTTTCTCTCTCTCTCTTTCTTTCTTCCTTTTCCTTTTTCTTTCTTTCTTTTTCTTTCTCATGGTCTTTCTACATTTCCCATTACAGCCCAGAGTGAGGTGGCTCTTCACAGACATAATCACGGGGCACTGCAGCCTCGAACTCCTGGGCTTACATGATCCTCACACAGCCTTCTGAGTATCTGAAAGTATATAGCTGAGGCAACAGACATGTGTCATTGTACCTGGCTTTAGACAATTTGCTTTATTTTCAAATTGTATGCCTTTAGCTTCTGGCAAATTTATGTGTATTCTTGTTATAAATTTAGAAAATGGTTTCTGTTACTTGCAACCTCAAAGTCCAAACACAGTTGGCTAAATAAACTTCTGGGAATGTTGTCCCTGATATCCGGACTAAAGTTCCTGTTTAAATGTTGAGACACAGACAGGGGAATTTTCAGAAGACTCTGGTTAAACTATGTAAGTAAAGTATGGGAAGAAAAATGCAGTTCTCTGAGTTTTTCTTTAGTTTATTCATACTGGGGAAAATCAGTTGATCAAATTTATGACTATTTTATTTGAGGGAAAACTAGGGATGTCTTTGTCAGCATGGTGAAACTACTTAATCATGAGTATGATTAGACTGTAAAACCAAGAAAAAACAGGTGTCTGCACATGGCAGTACATAAAAATATTTAAAGAGAGGCCTGGCGCAGTGGCTCACACCCATAATCCCAGCACTTTGGGAGGCCTAAGTGGGTGGATTATCTGAGGTCGGGAGTTCGATACCAGTCTGACCAACATAGTGAAACACCATCTCCACTAAAAATACAAACATGAGCTGGGTAAGGAGGTAGGTGTCTGTATTCCCAGTTACCTGGGAGGCTGAAGCAGGAGAAGAGCTTGAACTTGGGAGGTGGAGGTTGCAGTGAGCCAGATTGTGCCATTGCACTCTAGCCTTGGATTTTTTTTGAAAAAAAAAAATTAAAGAGAAAGAAGCACTAAAGACAACGTTCTTACTGATTGGATGAATAAGTAAGTGAGTGGCCAATGAACTTTAGTCCAGAGGGAGCCATTAGTATGAGATCCACAAAGGAGACATTAAGTAGGTATCTACTGAACCATATTTAAAAGATATACTTGAAAGTTTTTATTTTCAGCAACATAAACATTTCTCTTTTCATTTGAAGTTATCAGCCAGGCATCTAAAAACAGAAACAGTATAGGATGTGAAAGAAAGACATTATAAAGTATTTTACAGCCAGGAATAATCTTAAAACAGTTACAAGTGCCTAATCTTTTGAGAAAATAAACACAAGAGAGCAAGGTATACTGGAACAGTCCCATAATTGTGTTAAGTCCCTTAAGGTTAAAGTCCATCATATTAAGCATTTTATAATAGAACGTTGAGAAACAAATTAAAATTTTAATGATCTTTCCTCCCTTTGGAAGTAAACGTAATTCCTTATTACCAATGCTGCCAGAATACATAATATTATTGTCTAATCACCACTTAATGACCTACCCTTAGTGCTTCTAATTTTACATAATTAATGTGCATGTGAAATCAGATTGCAAATGTTTTATTTTTGTATGCCATATGTTGAAAAAATATAGGCAACCTACTACTAAATTCTTTTTGTTTGTTTTAACTTTTATTTTAGGTTTGGGGGTACATGTGAAGGTTTGTTACATAGGTAAACATGTGTCATGGGGGCTTGATGTACATATTATTTCATCACCCAGGTATTAAGCCCAGTACCCAATAGTTATCTTTTCTGCTCCTCTCTCTGCTCCCACCGTCCACCCTCAAGTAGGTCCCAGTGTTTGTTGTTTCCTTCTTTCTGTTCATAAGTTGTTATGATTCAGTCCTGCTTATAAGTGAGAACATTCAGTCTTTGGTTTCCTATTCATGTGTTTGTTTGCTAAGAATAATGGCCTCCAACTTCATCCAGGGTCTCACAAAAGACATGATCTCATTCTTTTTGATGGCTGCATAGTATTCCATGGTGTATATGTACCTCATTTTCTTTATCCAGTTTGTCATTGATGGACATTTAGGTTGGCTCCGTGTTTGCTCTTTGGAGTAGTCCTGCAATGAACATTCACATGCATGTGTCTTTATGGTTGAATGGTTTATATTCCTCTGGGTATATACCCAGTAATGGGATTGCTGAGTCAAATGGTAGTTCTGCTTTTAGCTCTTTGTACAATTGCCATACCACTTTCCACAATGGTTAAACGAATTCACTCTCCCGTAACAGTGTATAAAGTTTGCCTTTTCTCCACAAACTTGCCAGCATCTGTTATTATTTGACTTTTTAGAAACAGCCATTCTCACTGGTGTGAAAAGCTATCTCATTGTGGTTTTGATTTGCATTTCTCTAATGATCAATGATACTAAGATTTTTCTTTATATGCTTGTTGGCTACATACACATTTTCTTTTGAAAAGCGCCTGTTCATGTTTTGGCCCTCTTTTTAATGGGTTTGTATAATTTTCTCTTGTAAATTTGTTTAAGCTTTTTATTGATGCTGGATATTAGACCTTTGTTGGGTGCACACTTTGCAAACATTTTCTCCTATTCTGTAGGTAGGTTGTCTATTCAATCTGTTGATAGTTTCATTTCCTGTGCAGAAGCCCAAGTCTAATTAGATCCCGTTTGTCAATTTTTTCTTTTGTTGCAATTACTTTTTGTGATTTTGTCATGAAATTACATAAGCAAAACATGGACAAAACCCAATTATCTCAGTAGATAGATGCAGGCTTTCCATAAAATTCAACATCCATTCATGTAAACAAACTCTCAATAAACTAGATATTAAAGGAACATACCTTAAAATAATGACCATCTAAAACAAGCCACAGCCTATACCATATTGGATGCCAGAAGCATGCCCCTTGAAAACAGGCACAAGACAAAAAAGCCTTCTATCTTCACTCCTATACAGCATAGTACTGAAAGTCCTATCCAGAGCAATCAGCCAAGAGAAGGATACAAGAGGCATCCAAATAAGAAAAGAGGAAGTCAAATATCCCTATTTTCAGACAACATGGTTTCATTTATGGAAACTCCATAGTTTCAGCCCAGAAGCTCCTTCAGCTGATAACTTCAGCAAAGTTTCTAGATACCAAATCAATATACAAAAATTACTAGCATTCCTATACTCAAACAGCCAGGCCAAGAGCAAAATTAGGAAGGCAATCTCACTCACAATTGCCACAGAAAGAACAAAATACCTAGGAATACAGCTAACCAGGGGGGTAAAAGATCTCCACATTGAGAATTCCAAACTACTGCTAAAAAAAAACAGAGAAGACACACACAAATGGAAAAAACATCCCATGCTCATGGATAGAATGAATCAATATCATGAAAATTGCCATACTGCACAAAGCAATTTACAGATTCAATGCTATTCCTAACAAACTACCAATCTAGTTCTTCACAGAACTAGATTTTTTTCTTAGGAATTTTCCAATATCCTGGTTAGTATTATTTCGTACATATGAGCATTGTATGTGCTTTGTGTCCACTCGGACAAATGTATATACGGCAAGGATTTTGTTCTGCTCATCCCGCCCCCTTCCCCAAGTCTGTTGTCTACCTCTTTATGTGTCATTGGAAGGAATAACAAAGTCAATAAACAGAATGAAAATCTATTTTATGAGCATATTATTCAACTTGCAAATGCTAAAAATGACCGTTTTAACTAAATACATTTTTCTTCACTTACTCAGGGGCAATCATAGAGTACATATGTGCATCTATTCCTATCTGCTTTCTCATACAAATCCCTCTAGCTATGAGTCTATAACTTCTTCTAATGGTTGTCTCCTTCAAAAACTTAAACTAAACTATAAAAGTTTATTTCCTCTTCCACAATTCACTGTTTTCTTTTCTTTCTGGGCCTTCATCTCTTGGCAGCACTACCTGAACTTCTTCTGGTGAGTTAATATGTTTGAGGGAACAAAGTTTGTCCTCAGACCTGTTCCATACTTATCTGCCACCTGATCTTCATGCTTTTCTTTATGGCACCTCTTCCAGTCCTGCTGATCCACCTACATCACAGTGATTTGCTAAGTCAAGAGTATTTGGAAAAGCTTGGAATAATTTCAAGCCAAAATCCCTAGACATAGACTTGCACAGGAGATTGTTTTAATGGAAAGGGCACAAAGGATTGTCACAAGGCCTAGGAAGGAAGCAAATTTAGAGTGTCGGTATGAGGCCAGCTTAAAAATATAAGCAGGATTTTCGGGCTCACCATTCAGGCCAGGAATGACTTCCAAAACTGCAAGCCAACCAGAGCACACAAATAGAGGCCAATGTGGGCTGCACAGACCCAGATAGGTTAACCACCAGCAGCTCAATTTGAAAAGGAAAGCTTACGCAGGAACATGCCAATTACACAGGCACCAACCCAGTATTCAAGCTGGGCCTGAGAAAAATACAGGAAGCATATTTTTTAAACCAGATGTCTAGTAATGGCTGTGCAGAATCTGGATGAGATGTGCAGATTTATATAAACAGTGTGGGGCTGGTGACTCCAGAACAGGAAATGATTTATTTTTTGCCTTTGTTTGTAGTCACTTCTCTGTGTGTGACTAAGGGATGGCAGGTGCAGGATGCTTCGAGGGAGGCAGAGCTCTGCAGGTGCCACTGTTTGCAGCAGAGGTTGAATTCCCCATGAACAGTTTTTTCCTTCTTATCTCCCTGTCCTTGACAAATATCTGAATTTTCCTTTTACTCCTTCACCTGATTTTTCCTTGTGCTGAAAACGAATGATAATTAATTAAATAATATGACTACTTGTCAAAGGCATTTAGCCACATTATTTTCCCCTTTAATGAGGTAGGAGTGATATTGGGGAAATTTTACATTTAGTTGGCATAAATGTTCTCAGAAAATTAAAATAAATGCAAAAGATGACATTTTACAAGATTGCTTTCCATTCTTAACATAATGAACATTCAGTCACTGTTGAATAGCCCAATCTATTTTATTTCTTTGAACAAATTCCATTGTAAGAGCCAACATTATCCACGAGCTTCCAAAGCAGAAAGTAATTATCATCACAATTAGCTTTTACAAAGATACACATTTTCCTTATGGTGTTGCTTCTCATCTTCACCTTCCTCTCCAATTTGTATTCATATCTTCAAAATGGTTGTGCAAAAAAGATATCTTCAAAGTGGCTGCATAAAAATATTATGCCTTCTGCATCTACTTATATAGCTCTGTTGAGGAACACTGTAGAGACAGTAAAATATAAATAACTTTTGCCTGAGTCATTGAATTTCCATTTTAGCCAATATGTAAGGCCAAGATATATTGTCAGGGTCTTTTGAGATTCTGAAGGAACTCCAGAAATATAGTTGCTACCTTACAATGAGGAAAATATGTTCCAGGGAATTTCTCTTTGGGTATTTATGAAACACATGAGGCTTTTAAACTGCTTCTCTGACCTCCATTATTCCCTAATCCTTTCTAGTCTTTTGAGATAAGTAGTGCTTTTATCTAAAATTGAATATACCTTAGTAAAAACAGTTGGCATAAATGCATATCTTCACTCTGCACAACAAAACTGTAAAAGCAAGTGGGAGTTTGGGCAGATGAGACCTCTTGCCCTCCCAATAAAGCTGTGTAGGCAGAGATGGTCCAATTAGATAAAGCTGTGTAGGTAGAGATGGTCCTTAGTGATTGTCTAAGGTACGCCAGGACGTCCAAAGGCCTAATGTTATTCACTTGATTCCTATGGTTAGACTCTCCAGAATCCAGGATGGCTCCTGCTAAATGGTGGCAGAGGGAGAAGACAGAAAAAGTACAAAAAGGATCTAGCTTCTGAATGCATTCACATTGGATAATCTTTTTCATTGGTTAGTTATTTGGTCTTATAAAATAAGATCAAATTTCTCTAAGAATTTGGAAACCAGAGAAATAAAATTATGCTTTAAGAGTTAAATCATAAAATCCACTGCAAATGAGAGATTCACAATCACCTTAAAGAGATAAGTTTCCCATTCAGGGCAATATAAAATAAAATACCACTGATTTTTTTTTTTTTTTTTTTGGAGTCAGGGATTGATTAGCGTAGAACAGAATATAGAAAAGAAAAAATAGTCTAGGAGGCAACTGATGACACCAGCTCCTCCCTTCAGTCCTGTTCTAGGGAAACAGTGTAAGTGCATAAAAATCCAACCTGCTTAGTTTTGGTGCAGGTATATCTCTATTCTGATGGGGGATGAATCTGTCTATCAAAGCCCTGATGCAATTAAATATTGAAAGGCTGAACTCATTCCCATTGCCCTCATTCTATGCTTACCAGTCAATTTTAAGATTCTAATTTTATTTTGCAAGACAGATTTTTTTCTTCAGGGAAAGAAGACTAGCTGGAGTAACTGCATGGCTAGTCTCCTCTTTCAGGCTTAGTTAGTGTGATTACATCCCCAAAGTACAGGTCCTGCCAAAGTCCAGTCACAAGGCAGGCAAAGTTAAGGAATGCCAGTGGTGAAATTAATAAGGTAAATAGCAATTTACAAGGCTGCTGACTGCCTGCCAGAAAGCTTCTATAATGACACCACAATATCAGTGCATTGGTAGAGAAGTAAAGAACCTAGTTCAAAGTAAGGAGATATTCCTAGACTACTTTTGTCTTTCAGAAATAACAGGTACCATACGAAAAAGTGGGAAGAGTGTATGGAGGTCTTGATGTGCTTTCAGAGAACAGAGACCCATGAGGTGAAAAAACTAGAAACCATGTTGTATGAAGAATTAGGGAAGACAGAGCCCAGATAAAAGAAGAGGGGAAGAATAAGAACATGAAAAATGTCTTTATAATTTAATGGGTTATCACATGAAAGAAGATATAAACTGATTGTATGTTGATATTAGATTAGATAAGAACCAAAGGGTGGAACTAATAAGAAGTTTTAGATCATTATAAAGAGTATTTAATAAGTAGAGCTTCTCAATGAGAAAACACATTTTCTGGTTTTGCAGCTATACCAGCAAAAGCTGTAAAACAGAAACGTAGAGATATTGCAGAGTAGATGCTTGGAGTAGCTGTTTTAGTCACTTTAAAATTTTATCTTGAACGATTTCATACTCAATAATTTTATATATTTAAAAATATAACTGAAGGACTTAACTCTAAGCTATGAAATACTTACTGTGATATACAGAATTGATTTTATTCCTAAAGTGACACTCTTTATCTTCATTTTAACATAATTATATTAATCATTCATTAGTACCTCATCACTGAAGAAGAATATTTCCTTTTATTTATTTTGAAGAATGTAACAAATTCAAGCAGGCTACCACAACAACATCAAAAACTAACATATATCAAGTAATAAACTTATAGAAAATATTGCAAGACAGCAAAAACAATAAATGTTATTGAGTTAAGTTAATGAAAATTTAAATTATATGCCACGTTCACGGATTAGAAGATTTAAAGTAGCAAACATGCCAGTTCTCTTCAAATAGTCTATAGAACCATTTGAATCCCATTATTTAGATAATCTCAGTATCTGTAGAGCAAATATTTGTGTATGAGTCTGCATGTGTATTTGTGTGTGTGTGTGGTGTGTATTGACAAGTTGATTTTACCATTTCTATGGAAACATAAAAGGCAGAAAAAATAGTGCAATTTTAAAGAGAAGCAAATATATGAAGGACTTGCTTTGCAAGACAGCAAACCTATTTTAAAGCTATAGTAGCTAAGATAGTATGATGTTGAGGCACACAAACAATAAACCAATGGCATAGAGATTCCAGAAACAGACTCCACAAAATCATCATCTGATTTTTCACAAAAGTAAAACTGTGTAACAGTTAGGAATTAATTGTCTTTTCAATAATTGTTCCTATTTTAGATGGACAGCCATACGGAAAAAACTCTTGACAACTACTTTGCATCATATTCTTCCTCCCCAAATTCAGCAGATTCAAATCTAAATGTAAAATATAATACAATAGGAGAAAATATAGAACATCTTCGGCATCTTGAAGTGAATAAAAATTTCTTATGTTTATTGCGGCACTGTTCACAACAACAAAGACTTGGAACCAACCCAAATGCCCATCAATGATAAACTGGATAAAGAAAATGTGGCACGTATACACCATGGAATACCATGCAGCCATAAAATGAATGAACTCATGTCCCTTGCAGGGACATGGATAAAGCTGGAAACCATCCTTCTTGGCAAACTGATATAAGAACAGAAAACCAAAGCATGGGGAGAAATGCCAGGTATAGGTGATGGGGAGGAAGGCAGCAAATCACACTACCATGTGTGTACCTATGCAACAATCTTGCATATTCTTCACATGTACCCCAAAACCTAAAATGCAATTAAAAAAAAGAAAGAAAACCAAACACCGTGTTCTCACTCATAAGTGGATGTTGAACAATAAGAACACATGGACAGAGGGAGGGGAACATCACAAACGGGGCCTGTCCGGGGGTGAGGGAATAGGGGAGGGATCGCATTAGGAGAAATACCTAATGTAGATGACAGGCTGATGGATGCAGCAAACCACCATGGCACGTGTATACCTATGTAACAAACCTGCAAGTTCTGTACATATACCTCATAACTTAAAGTATAATAATAGTAGTGAAAAGAAGATATTTAATTGCAAATATTGAAAAATTATTTATGGACAGATTGATAAATTGGATTCCATATATGTACAATGGAAAACACTGAAAGTATCAAGTGTTAGGATTTGGAGCAAACAGAACTCTCATAGACTCTGGTGGAGATATAAATAGGCACATACACTTTGGAAAATTGACTTAATTTTATTTATAGGTATATATCCAAAAAATATATTATTGCTAATGTGAAAACATATCCTAGAACCTTCATAGCATCACTGTTCGCAATGGCTAAAAACCAAAGATATACAATTAACTATCAATAGTAGAATTTTTAAATATATTCATGCAATGGTGTAACATACACCCATGAGAAGAAATGGTCCATAATTATGAGCAACAATATAGATGAATCTTGCATATAACATTGAATATACCTGACAGAATAGGATGTCATTCATACAAAAACTGAAAAAAATAGGGCATGTTTACTCATGTTGTTAAAATTCAAAAGAGTGGTTATATTTGGTGGGATTTGATGACTGGAAGTGAATACAAGAGAAGCTCTGGGAAGATGGGTTCTGTTTCTTAATCTGTATAGTCTCCAAAGTACACTCAACATATGAACATTTGAATTGTTGACTTATGATGGGGCATATTTTTGTATATTTATTATACTTCAATAAATAATTCAACCATTTTTAAAAAGAAAAACATTTGGAAAAATGTATAGGTACTTGCTCTTTTTTTAAGACAATTATAAATACGTTTGAAATTATATTTCAGAATTATATTTGTTAGCATCTAGATTTACTTCTGTCTATAGAGCTTTAATTCAGCCACTTTTCTCTCTCATTTTCTTCTTTTATTTGTTTTCATTGAATGAAAATAAAAACATTCTCTTCAAAATAATATTTTTACTTATTCCTGTTCAACCTGTATGCCTATCATTTCTTATTTTGTTTTAATAGAATGTTGAGAGATACATTACCAGAAAGAAGCAACTATAGTGATTATTTTAGGGTTCCTCCTGATTTTAAGGTAATTCATGATGTTTACTATAGGACTTTTATGACTGCATCTTTAGGCTAACGTTTTCATTCTATTACTAATTTGATAAAAAAGTTTTTAAAAATAAACCTATTTTGAGCTTTTAAATGATTTTACTTGATCTATAAAAATAATCCCATTGTAAGTCATTCTATTATTCAGACACATACACACATATGTTCATTGCGGCACTGTTTACAATAACAAAGACCTGGAACCAACCCAAATGCCCATCAGTAATAGACTGGAAAAAGAAAATGAGGCACATATACACCATGGAATACTATGCGGCCATAAAAAACAATGAGTTTGTGTTTTGTAGGGATATGGATGGATATGGAAACCATCATTCTCAGCAAACTGACACAAGAACAAAAACCAAACGCTGCATATTCTCACTCATAGGCAGGTGTTGAACAATGAGAACACATGGACACGAGGAGGGAAACTTCACCCACTGGGGTCTGTTGGGGTGTAGGGAACTAGGGGAGGGACAGTGGGGGGGTGTGGGGAGGTTGGGGAGGGATAACACTGGGAAAAATGCCTGATGTAGGTGATGGCAGGGATGGAGGCAGCAAACCACCATGGCATGTGTGTATCTATGCAACAATCCTGCAAGATCTGCACATGTACCCCAGGAATTAAAGTAAAAAAAAAAAAAAAAAAAAAAAGAACAAAGAATAAAGCTGTTTAAATTCAAAAAAAAAGAAAAAAGAATGAATGCTAAAAGCACTTAGAGAGAAAGGGCAGTTCACCTATAGAGGGAGCCCTATCAGGCTAACATCAACCCTCTTAACAGAAACTCTATAAGCCAGAAGAGATTTTTGAGCCTATATTCAATATTCTTAAAGAAAAATATATTCAACCAATAGTTTCATGCCCAGCCAAGTTAAGCTTTCTAGCAAAGTAGTAATAAGATTCTTTTCAGATAAGCAAGTGCTGAGGGAATTTGTTATAAGATCCACATTACAAGAGATCTTGAAAGAAGAACTAAATATGAAAAGGAAAGACCATCACAAGCCAAACAAAAGCATACTTTAGTACCAGACCAGTGACACTATAAAGCAGCAACACAAACAAGCTGGTGTAATAACCAGCTAACAACAGAATGACAGAATCAAATCCACATATATCAATACTAACCTTGAATGTAAGTGGGCTAAATGCCCCCATTTACAAGGTACAGAGTGGCAATTTGGAAAAAAAGCAAGACCGATGGTATGCTGTCTTTAAGAGACCCACCTCACACGCAATGACACACATAGGCTCAAAATAAAGGGATGGAAGAAACTTTACCAAGCAAATGGAAATCAGAAAAAAGCACATGTTGCAACTCTAATTTCAGACAAAACAAACCTTAAAACAACAAAGAGCAAAAAAGACAAAGAATGACATTACATAATGTAAAGTGTTCAATTCAATAATAAGACCTAACTTTCCAAATATATATGTACTTAATACAGGAGCACCTAGATTCATAAAGCAAGTTCTTAGAGACCTTCAGACTTAGACTTTCACACAATTATAGTGGGAAACTACAACACTCCACTGATAGTATTAAATAGATCATCAAGGCAGAAAATTAACAAAGATATTCAGGACCTTAACTCAATGTTGAACCAAATGAATCTGATAAACCTTTATAGAACTCTCCACCAACAAACAATGGAATATACATTGTTCTCATTGCCACATGGGACGTACTTTAAAAACTATCACACAATTCAATATAAAACAATCCTCAGCAAAATGCAAAAGAAATGGAATACTAAATATAGTATTGAACCATAAGGCAATAAAATTAGAAGTCAAGACTTTTAAAACAATTGCTAAAAATTACACAATTACATGGAAATTAAACAACATACTTCTGAATGACTCTTGGTAAATAATTAAATTAAGACAGAAGTCAAGAAGTTTCTTAAAACTAATGAGAAAAAGAAATATACCAGAATCTCTAAGAAACAGCTAAGGCAGTGTTAACAGGGAAATGTGTAGCACTAAACACCCACATCAAAAAGTTAGAAAGATCTCAAATTATTAATGTAACACTGCAACTGAAAGAACTAGAGATGTACGAGGAAACAAACCACAAAACTAGCAGAAGACAAGAAATAACTAAAATCAGATGTAAACTGAAGGAAAATGAGACACGAAAATCTGTTCAAGAGATCAATGAATCCATGACTTAGTTTCCCAGTTCAGTAAAAGAGGAGTGAGTGAAAGGCTTGGTTCAGTGACTAAGTTTCTTTCTATAAGAAGTCAATCGAGTAGTATAAGGGAGTACAATTTTATTTATCTATGGTAGTTTATTTAATGGGGAATGGTGATATACAAGGAAAACAGGATATTATCAAATGAACTGAAATGATGGACAGCATCCATACAAAGGAAATAATATAAATAATTTATGAAATTGGAATAAATTATTTCAGGTGGAATTTTTTTCTTCAGAATCAATTATCATGCTGATGAAAATACCATGAATCAGAAATTGATTTTTTTTTTTGAGACAGAGTCTTGCTCTATTGCAAGACTGGAGTGCAGTGACATGATCTCAGCTCACTGCAACCTCCACCTCCTGGGTTCAAGTGATTCTCCTGCCTCAGTCTCCCAAGTAGCTGGGACTACAGGTGCCTGCCGCCATGATCAGTTAATTTTTGTACATTTAGTAGAGACAGAGTTTCACCATGTTGGCCGGGATGGTCATGATCTCTTGATCTCGTGAACTGCCCACTTCAAGTGCTGGGATTACAGGTGTGAGCCAACACGCCCTGCCAGAAATTGAAATACTTATAATGGAAATAGTACAAATAAAAACCCTGGACATTTTCAAACAAAAGTTGACTAACCATAAGAAAGAATTGAAGGTAAAGACAAAACAATCATCGTAATTAAGACTAAATTAGAAGCTGATAAAAGTAGAATAGCTTAAATGAAAAAATAATGAAAATATATAAGGTAATTTATAAATATGCCTATGATAATAAAAGAAAACAAAACCAAACCTTAAAAGTAGCTGAAAAGGATCAGAATGATTTTATTTATTTATTTATTTAGTTAGTTAGTTAGTTTTTTTGAGACAGAGTCTCACTCTGTCACCCAGGCTGGAGTATAATGGCAAAATCTCTGCTCACTGCAGCCTCCACTTCCTGAGTTCAAGTGATTCTCCTGCCTCAGCCTCTTGAGTAGCTGGGACCACAGGTGCATGCCACCACACCCAGCTAATTTATTTTGTTGTAGTTTTAGTAGAAACAGGATTTCACCATATTGGCCAGGATGGTCTTCATCTTCTGACCTACTGATCTGCCTGCCTCGCTCTCCCAAAGTGCTAGGATTACAGGCATGAGCCACTGTGAATCACTGAGAATTATGATTTTTAATGTAGCTAGGAAAACAGATCTACATTTCAAGGTGAATTATATGAAGAAGAAAAAACAATCCAACAAAATTAATAGTTAAAAATATTATCCAGGAAAACCATAGGGAAATAAAAGAAGATCTATAATTATATATTCAAAAGATACATGGTGCACATGGAAAAATTCACTCAGAATTGCCATCTTGAAGACATTAAAAATATTTAACTTCAAAGATAACAAATTCCCCTAGGACATTAATAAAATACAAAACAAAAAATTAGTCACTTACAAAGAAAATAAATTTGAACTCAGAATTTTTATAGTAACATACAAATAAATGTAAAACAGCAGCTTCAAAAAAGCTTGAGAAAACAAAAGTGTGAGCCAAGAATTTTGTTTCCAGCCAAGCTATCTTTCATGTGTAAAGGTTATAGAGACACAAATGTAAACATACATGTCAGAACTCAAGAATACTGTATCCAAAAACTTCTGAGTAATTTACAGAAAGTTGAGTGTCACACAACTAAGAGTTAACTAATATAACTTTGGCCAAAAAATTAAGATTACCATTGAACATATTTAATTGTATTTCTAATGGAGACAAGAGTGGAAGAATATAACATAATTATTATCTGTTTTGACATTAAAAAATAATAATGCTACAAAAAGAGTAACAGGAAGATAATGAAGAATTTAGGATACACTCAGCAATGGTTAAATAAATGATAAGTGGAGTCAGTGAGTAGATTGTAAACTGGTAAGTCAAAGAGAGGAGACCTAATTAAAGGAAAAGCGGACTAAGGACATTATTAAAGGTATTGGCAAAAAGCTGCTCTCTAGAAGAAAAACTGAAATTTTTACAAATAACAGAAAATAGAAGAGAAGAAAATAAACAGAACACATACAGAGAGGAAAAATAATATATAAAATATTATACCCAGTTAAGAACAAACATATTAACCATATTCATAAGTATAAATCAACTTAACTTGCGTATTAAAAGAAATAACATTTTACATTGCCTTACCAACCAAAATATATATTCTACATTTTATATATAGACTAAAAATACAGATATTAAACAAGACCTAAAACCGGAGGAGTAGACAAATGAATATGAGACAAATGTATATAACAAAATGAAACCAATTGGAAATAGTTGTTTTAATCTCAATGCAAGTTGAGGTGGAATCCAGTTAAAAAATGTTAAAATTTAGAGGGATAAATACCTTAACTATTATAGGCCAAAATGTACAAAGATGATATACTTATGAGTATTAGTGCAGCAAATACAGCAGTTACATAGAGCAGAAGACATATAAGGTATAAGGAAAAATAAGTAGAAACTCATAAAAAGAGATTTTGGCCTTCAACACACTATGCTTAGTTCGAGATAAGCTAACACAAATAAATAAAGATATAGAAGATATAAGAAACATAATCAATAAGGTAGATTTTATTGTGGTTTGTGTTGTGTGTTAACATACAAATTTTACATGCATATAATATATCTATATATATATCTTGCTCTCAAGCACTAGTTTCTCTCCACAAAAATTGATTATATATTCAGTGTGAAATAATAACTCATTAAGTTATTTAAAGTAGAATTAATGGTAACAACATTCTTCAATCACAGTATAACAAAACTGCAATTAACAGTAAGAAAAAAATGGCCCTTCCATCTGGGTGGAGAAATCTCTGTTATACAAATGTAGGGGAAAAGATAAAATAAAAATATTGTACAATTTCCAAAAAAATAAAAATAACCAAGTAGATAAAACAAAATACAAAACAAGTCCAAATTTAAAACTTAGTAGGAAAAAAATAAGCAAGTAAATACAAGGATTTAAGAAAATGTGTGAGTACAGGATTAGTGAAAGAGAAAACAGGAAAAAATATAATTAATAAATTAATAGACTGCTTCTTTGGGAAAAACACAGAAGACAAACATTAGATAATTGAATAAAAAAAGAAAATTACAAAGTACAAATTTACAAATGGAATAGGAAAATAACCACTGAAACAAAAAATAAATAAAGAAAGAAAAATCAAGAAAGATTACTTTGTGTAAGTTCATACGAATATCTGTGAAAACCTAGATGAAGGGAAAATAACCAATAAAAATAAAAATAACAATAATCCAATTTTACTAGAAGAGAGACAGAATTTTTAAACCAAGCTACTTCCATAAGGAAATTAAGAGGATTTTTAAAAAAGAACTCTGCTTCAAGTAGCACCATATTTAGTTGCTTTTATAGAGAAGTTCTTACTACATTGCAGAGACCAGGTAATCATACTTATAATGCTACATGAATTTTTCCATGCCAAAAAAGGAAATCTTCTTTCTAATTCTTTTAATGAATCATCCATAATTTTGATATATACATTGAAAATAATACCATAATTTACATCTAAGAACATATACGTAAAATTATAAATAAAAAATTGGCAAGTAAAATTCAATACCACATTCAAAGTATAAATAAATACACTATAAACCAGTAACATGTATCCTGAGAATGCAGGAATAGTTCAGTATTCGGATGCCCATTTATGTACCCCAATCCTCAAGCTGAGAACATGTTTAATGGGTAACTATTCAGTGGCATTCCCATTGGTCCCATTGGTTCCTGAAGAGGACTGGCTACATAGATATGTATCCAGTGCTGTCATATAGCTACTCGTGTTTAAAAGGCACTCTTACTTAATGCTCTTTTGAAGCC
Organism: Cacajao melanocephalus; assembly: GCA_963573385.1. Classification (NCBI taxonomy): domain Eukaryota; kingdom Metazoa; phylum Chordata; class Mammalia; order Primates; family Pitheciidae; genus Cacajao; species Cacajao melanocephalus. Next base: position 21,574 of record CAUYLG010033907.1, read on the forward strand.
ACCATCTTGAAATTCTTAATCATTTTCTAATGAGGAATTATTGTTAAATATTGTATTGCACATTGGGCATAAGAAGATCTTGGCTCTGTCACTAATTATGCGTCTATTCTTGAGTGAATCACTTAACCTCTGTGTCATGATGTGCCACGCTATGGTAGAGATGAAGATGGTATGTCACAATACCAGGCAAATGGTGCCATATTAAGTAATATATACATGATAATAATTATTGCTGTTAAGGTGCTGGTGGTAGTGGTGGATATTGTTGTGGTTACTTTTTCCCTAGGTGTAGTATTGGTCAAAAAGAGAGAGTAGGCAACTCTGATTTAAAGTATCAGAGATTGCTTCATAATGAAAGAAATCCTTTAGTTGAGTCTTGGCAGTTGAGCCCAATCAACCAAGATGAAGAAAAGTATTCAAGATAAAGGAAATAGCAAATGCAAAGGCAAAGAGGGAGGCTTGCAGAGGGGAATCTGTGGGAGGAAGCATGGCAGCCAAGAGCATGGGTTTAGAGGATTTGGGTTCGAATCTCACTTCCACTAGCTGCGTGACCTTGAAATTACCTTTGCTCTCTGTGCTTTAGTTATCACTCATCTTTAAATGGAGATAATAATATATAGTACCTACCTCATAGGGTGATTTTGAGAATGAAATGAGTTTACATATGTCAACTACACAGAAAAGTACCTAGTAAAATATAAATGCCAAATATGGTATATTACTATCCATGAAAATCTGAGTTTTGGAAACGATTTAAAAGAATTAGGCAAGGACCAGTTCACAGATGGATTAGTCTACCATGCTAAAGTCCCTGAATGTGATCATACAGGCAATGGAAGACAACTAAAGTGTTTATGTACAATTATGACATCATCTGACCTGCCTTGTAGAAATTGCTATGGCCACATTATAGTGACATGAAGAATGCTAGAAGAAAAGTTGACTCCTAGTTGCTGTTGCTTGCCCTGCTGGAGCACATGACAAAAACAATTTTAGTGTAAGCAGTAGTCAACACTGAGCAGAGAATTCTGAGCCACAGCATCTGTCCCGAGAGGCACCCTGGTGGGGCTCAGCCATAATTCACATGGAAAACACTGCCTACACCATGCACCCGAGAAAGAGTCAAACATGTTCTTGATTGCCACCCCTCATACTGTCTTTTCCAAATCAACTCCAGGCTCCTGGAGGAAGAGTTAATCTCCTGCTGAGAGCTTTAACACTTCCAGTTCCGTGATAGCTAGAGTGATGTCCTCACCATTTGCTAGAGCTGCCAGAAGGTCCTTGGATTCAGGCCTGTCAGTCTCTTTGTCCCTCACAGCAGATGTAATGACATCCAATCAACAATGCTTATTAAGCACCCACTGTACTTAGATCACAGACGTGAGGCTGCAGAAACCTACCACAGCAAAGAAAGCAATGGGAGAAGGTAGTGTTCCTTGTGTCCTGTCTGACATCCCTGCCAATAGCGTTAGCTCTTCCAGGTCATTAAGGATTATTTGGTACAACTAAAAATGTGACTCATAGACTGCATCTCTGCCCATTTCTAAGGTGTCTGATGGTTAGGAATTCACCAGGCATTGGAGAATTCTAAGAGTTCTGAATTCTCTTAATGAATCAAAGTGTCTGAGACTGTGTCATGCATAATCAATTATCTCTGGGTTTCAATTTGATTTATATATTTATTGGAGTATATTTTCATTAGCAACAACTGCTTAAATAGTGAGAAAATTTTTGAGTATTATATTATATTTAAAGATTTTCCACAGTATCAGTGCTAAATTGATGTTTTCCTCCAGCAATTTGGGAGATTTGGTTTTGAGAAGAGAAACCATTTCTAACTCTCACAGAGGGGGAAAAAAAAAAGCATGCATACAGTAAGACTATATTTTACAAGTTTACTTCTCTACAATTTACCCTGGCACCTTCATTCCATTTTTTAAGATATTCTTGGGGAAAAAAGTCATGAACATTTAAGACCAAGCTTCTTTGCCATGAATAAAAATATAATTATCATTTTTTGTGATTTTTTCCTGAGTATAAAAAAACCATTTTACATAATACTATTATCTCACTGTCAATCACTGAGTAACGTGGGTGGTTACCTTCTGCATTGCAAGGATTTCTTTTTCTGCAAAATATAATTCTCCACAGCCATTCCATAATTATATTTACAAAGATAGATGAAGGACCTTGCTACAGATCTCAAATTCGTCCAAAAATTGAGATTGAACAGGATGTCAGATTGTTCAACTCTACTGAAAGAAAAACATTCTGGAGATCCAGTTTGTGTGACAACAACATGCATTTAACAAAACAAAAAATAATCAATTCCACGCCAGTGACAGGAGGTGATTCAGCTAGCTGGCTGGCAGGAAAGGTTGTTAAGCAGGTTCCACATTCCTAATTGGTTGTCTAGCTTGCTAAGTAGCAGCTGGTCTTTAATTAGTTGAAAAATTATTACCACTAAGAGTTGCTTTAAAAAGAAAAAGAACAAAATAATTAAAATGTTAGAATCCATATGGTGGATGCTCATCCTCACTTGTCAATAGCTGTTTTTCTTCTTTATTACTAATAAGTTTCAAAATATTCCTAAGCCACTTACTCTTCAAAGTGTAACTCATGTAAATGTAACATCCCCAAAGACTCCCAGAATGGCATAGCAAAATAATAGCTGCTTGTCATTTAATAATTCTTTTTGACGATGAAATGATCTCCAACACCACCCCTCACCAAAGCTGAATATGTGGTTTGTAAGTGAATCTTACAATAATTCTCATTATTAAAGGGATTAGTACATTTTCTCAGATGATTTGTTATAAACTATAATGACAGTGGTGAAAATATCAGTACCTTACAGATGACAGGAAGAATAGCCTTTGCACACAGATTCCTTTCAAGGACCAGCAGGAAGTTAATTTTGCCGTAAGCACAGAAAACCCTCATTTGCTATAATATTTTAATTATAATTCTATTCTATTTAGATATAATGTTTTATAAAAATAGAATATATAGTATTTAGAGATAAACTAGCCTACATATTGAACGGTTTGTGAAATTCTGCGTTTATTATACACATATTACAATGTTCCTACTTCCCATATTGACTAATTAGTGTTTCTTTACTGACTGTTTTTAAAAAAACACCTTATTTTAAAATATTTATTTTTGAGTTGAGTGGTAATATAGTAGAAAGAGTGTGAATTTGGTGCTAGTACAACTGGATTCAAGTTTTAGCTCACTCTTTTATGACCCTAATGTATGGTAACTCAACTTTGGTTGAATTGTTCCTTCTACAATGTAAGAATAATAAAATCTAACCAATAAGATTATTGTCAACAGAACATAGTACCTGACATTTTTTGTGGAGTGCATCAATGACGCATGCATTCCAATATTTTCTTTTCTTGTACTTATTTCAGTAGACATGCCATGCATTTCAGTTTTCTGAAAAAATAAATATTATGTATAACTTATGCTCTTATGATACAGTATCAGTGAGAAATGCTTTATATATGTATGCAATGCCATTTTGAATAAACATATCATTTATTCACACATCTTTGTGACTTGGTCAACTTTTGGAAGGTGAAGATCATCTGATTTCTATGCCATTCACCCTACAGTTGCTAGAGATAATGGGACTGATTCGGATGGAAACTCCGATACGAAGTTTGCCTTTCATCCTTCTGAAATTTCTAACTCACATGAAGAAAAGAGTTACTATGCAGCTATCCAAGTCAATTCTTTAAAAGTACAAGTTTTAAGGTTCATCCAACCCTATGATCCCATGACTGTTTTAGGGAAATATGTCTGTCTCTCTTAACAGAATCACAAACATCATTTTTTAAATCTTTAAATTCTTCTTCAAACCCCTTCTGTTCTTTAGTTTAATGTGCACTCTTCACGTTTATTACAGGACAATAAAATGAATAATTTCCAATTAAGTTTGGCGACAACATTCATGCCCACTTTCCCGCTTGCTCTTCAGCACTGTATAAGGTCCCTGCCCATGAACTCTCCATTATATGTCCTGCATGTTGTCAAGTTCACTGCTGATAGTCAATAAATACCATATTATCATGATCACACATGGCAATTGAAAAAAGCACTAACACGTGGTACAGTAAGATGCAAATCAGGCAATATAGATTAATAGCAAACATTTGGTTGACATCTCTGATCTCACATGGATTGCAACTAAAACTTTATTGCACTTCTCTGTGGTCTACCATGATGCCAGCTGCCTTTCCTACAGATGTTCCCAACATATGACAGGGAGTCTGAGCATTAACCCCCTGCTGCATACCAACAAGGTACAGATGATCATGCAGTAATTTGCTCCCTTTTCAGTTGAAGACCTAACTGTTGATATGACATGATGGAAAACATCATTGCTATACATTTTACAAATGTCAGTAATTACTTCTGCTACACAAGCAAATGATTCATCTCATTCATTCCATCATACTCAAAGGAGACCCAAGTGACATTTTATTTTTCCCTGTCCTTGGTTTACCCCAACTCATGGCAGCTGCTAAACTCTTTGGCTGAGTCACAGAGAGCCTAGTTAGGTCATTTAAAGTTTTATCATGTCTAGTCTGTGGGGTGATAGTGACTGCTTTTGAGCTGGTTAAGGACAAGATGTAAACAATAATGGAGAATGCCTTGGTAGCTGTGTCCTGAATTGCCTGGTGACAGAGAGACTGGCAACACTCTGCATGGGACTTTATAATAAACAGAAATCCAAAAAATTCAGAGAAAGAGTGCCTATCTCAGAGATTTTTATATAGTTCTTGGATTTTCTTCTCCATGTATTCTCTGATGTTACTAGAAAGACACTGATAGTACAGGGAACTCTTGGGTTCTGAGTGTTTTCCTCTTACAACCTTGAAATTTAACACAATATATCAAATCTCTTTTATCCTTGTTCACTGATCAAAATGAAATTCTGGACGGGTTATCCATTCCTCCTTATAACTCCTTTAGTCTGAAAATAATATTTTTCCTTAAACTTCAACTTTTACTTTTCCTCTTTATCACCACTTCTCTATCATGCACTCTGGAACTTGACTCTTGAGTGTGATGGAATGAATGAGATGATGGTACCAAACCATTCATGAGAAATCTGCTCCCATGATTCAATCACCTCCCACCAGGCCCCACCTCCAACATTAGGGATTAAAATTGAACATGAGATTTGGATCCAAATCTTATTCAAAAAAATTTTTGCCCTTAATTTTTAGTACAATTAACACTCTTGCCCATGAACCTTCTGTTTCACTTGATTGAAAAAAAAAAAAAAAAGACTGTTGACTTTATCTGACTGTTTGCAATTCATATGCACCTGGATGCTGACTGATGATGAAATCAGTGGTGGAAACTCGGTGTCAGTATAAATTTTTGTACATTTATCTCCTCTCTGAATAGCTGCATAAGCACAATTCATAGGTACCTCTAACCTATCATTTCTGAAGGACGTATCATCTTTCCTTCTCAACTGTTTCTTCTCATTTTTCTAATCTAATTGAATCACATGGACATTTGCTTAGTTTTTTAAACATTGGAAACTCTCTCTTTCCTTCTCACCATCCATCTAATTAGTAATTAAGTCTTGTATATTCTATCTTGTGAATAGTTCTGGAATCAACCACTGTTCCAAACTTTTCTAGCACTACCAAGCTCTACGTCATTATATATAACTTGAAAATCACAGCTACTTATTGATCTTCCTGCCTTAGATGTCATCTCTATCCAGGCGTATTTAATGCAACCATTTCAAAGGTGAACTTTCAAAAATATAATTTACACCATCCACTCTGCATTCTAACCAGCAGACTCCACTTATCCACTTTTTCACTTTCTGTGGTTTTTAATTATCTGCAGTCAACCATGGTCTGAAAATATTTCATGGAAAGATGCAGAAATAAACAAGTCATAACTTTTAAATTGTGCATTATTCTGTGTAGGGTGATGAAATCTCATGCCATCCTCTCTATCTCTCCCATCCCACTGCCCAATATCCGTCTCCTCAATGTGAATTATTCCTTTATCCAGTGTTTCTGTGCTACATGTGCTAACCTGCCCATTAGTCACTTAGCAGCCATCGCAGTTATCAGCTTGATTGTTGTGGTGTTCTTTTTTTTTTTTTTTGAGATGGAGTTTTGCTCTTGTCATTCAGGCTGGAGTGCAATGGCACAACATCTGCCTCCCAAGTTCAAGCGATTCTCCTGCCTCAGCCTCCTGAATATCTGGGATTACAGATGTCCACCACCACACCTGGCTAATTTTTGTATTTCTAGTAGAGATGGTGTTTCACTATGTTGCCCAGGCTGGTCTTGAACTCCTGACCTCAACTGATCTGCCCGCCTTGGCCTCCCAAATTGCTAGGATTACAGGTGTGAGCCACCACACCTGGTCTGATTGTCCTGTTATTACACTAACAGTGCTTGTGTTTAAGCCACTCTTATTTTACTTAACAGTGGTATTCAAGTACAAGAATAGTGATGCTAGCATATAGATAATTTTATTAATCTCCTACTATGCCTAAAATATAAATTCAACTCTGTTATAGGTATGTATTACAGGATAAAAACTTAGTATATATAGGGTTCAGCACTATCTGAGAATTCAGACGTCCACCGCGTTTCTTAGAACATAGCCCTGTTGGATAAGGAGAGCCTACTGTCTCTTACTAAGTTTGTCATGAAACTTAAGGAAAATCTATAACCTGTTCCTATATCTTATAACACCCACTGGGACCTTGTCCCTCCCTCTTTCTAACTTATTTCTCACCACTCCCACCTTCACATTCTATGCTTCAGTTCTTCATATAATATCTCATCTCATACCTTTTGCATAGGTCCTTTGATCTGCCTTTGACTGTCTCCTTTCTTCTCTTCATCTAATGCCTATACATCATTCATGTTTCAAGCAATTCTCCTGCCTCAGCCTCCTGACTAGCTGGGACTACAGGTGCACGCCGCCACGCCCAGCTAATTTTTGTATTTTAGTAGAGACAGGATTTCCCTATGTTGGCCAGGATGGTCTCAATCTCTTGACCTTGTGATCTGCCCGCCTCAGCCTCCGAAAGTGCTGGGATTACAGGTGTGAGCCACTGTGCCCGGCCTCTTAAAATTGTTTCTAAGTTTTCTTTTGTCCTTGTTAAACCAAAAAGCTCTGTGATATTTGAACTGTGCTTGCTTTGTTTGCCATGTAATTTTGAGCTCCTAGTACATTGACAAAAATGAGCATTAATACATTAAAAGGGTTTATTACAACTGAATAATAATGTGCAATATCCAATCACTAACAGTATGTGATACAACAGCTAATGCCATTCTGCAGGAACAACATCTCTTGAGAGATTGTGTTCTTCATTGTACCTTCTCTACTTATTCTACTGCTGAACAAAGCATATCTGAAGAAGAAAACAAGCAAAGAGTATTATGATAAAGCCAACTTTCTTTTATGACAAAACTGTATTTAAAATATATATGCAATGTATATTAAATCTTTGTATATTAGTTAGGATGTAAATTCAACAGCTGTTATCAGAGATCACCAAATGGTTTCTTAAAAGACAGAATTTATTTCTCTTACCCCAAATTCCAAGCTGCTCTCCTCTGCTACATGCTATTTTGTTTTTGCTTGGCCATCCCTAGGATGTTGACCTCATCTATATTGTTCAAAAAGATTCGACCATATCCACCTTGAAGACAACAGGAAGTGGAAAGAGAAAAACAGAAATCCTACCTAGTCTTTTTCAGAGTGTATGCTAAAAATTGCTCATGTCACTTCTCTTCGTATGTGAATGACCAGGACTTCGTCACCTAGCCACTTAGCCACATTTAGCAGCACAGGAGGTTGAGAAATGTGGCCTTTATTTTAGGAAGATATATGCCCAGCTGATGTTGTATTTAGATGCAAGGTGCAAAAAGTTGATGTTGGGAGAAAATAATCAGTCTTAGTCATATTTGCATGAATATAAGTGTTCACACAATTTAATTTGCTAAATACCTCAAATCAGACAGATCATTGTGAGGTAGTGCCCTCATTTAGAATGCAGACCTGGAGGTACGGATTAACTTCATGATTTTTAGGCAATTACAAGAAACATATGTTTTACTTTTCAGCTGTGTGTTTCAAAATATTGAATGAGTTGTACTTCATATTCTGTGAAGGGTGGTGGTTGCAACAGTTCTAGGCTGCTGTTGGTCAAGTGCAGAGTCAGGAGCTTTATAACAAATACCAAATATCAGAATAAGTGGGTTGGGTTGACAATTTCTGATAGAACATTGAGAACCCTAACAAACACCCAGGTCAGTGTAGGCCCTTCCAACTCCTGAAACTCACAGCCCCAATCATGGTGCTCCTCAATAACTTTTGAGTCTTCTCTAACATAGGGACAAACAAGTGGTGAACGCCCAGACAAATAAGTGGTGACACACTTCATGGCCACAATAATTTGAGACTTAAAACGTTTTAAACTATATACACTTTAAGTCACACATTGGAAAACCACATAATTTTATTATGAACTTGAAATTGTATCAATTTCATATGTCATGAACGTACAGGAGGCTGGTGTGCTGGCTCATGCCTGTAATCTCAGCACTTTGGGAGACTGAGGTGGGCAGATCACCTGACGTCAGGAGTTTGAGACCAGCCTGACCAACATGCAGAAGCCCCATCTCTACTAAAAATATAAAATTAGCCAGGCGTAGTGACACATGCCTGTAATCTCAGCGACTTGGGAGGCTGAAGCAGGAGAATCACTTAAACCCAGAAGGTGGAGGTTGTGGTGAGCTGAGATTGCACCACTGCACTCCAGCCTGGGCTACAAGAGTGAAACTCCATCACAAAAAAAAAGAAAAAAAATACGGTACATTTAAAGCAATTTATGTGCAATCAAAATGGACTTTATCTTAGATACTATAATAGAAGAATGTAAATAATCATACATGATTCTTGTTATTTCTTTCTCTACCCCCAAATACCTCCAAATACCTTGTTATTTCTCGTCATTGTCATCTCTTGCCTCCTCACTGGTCTTCCTGCTTCCACTCTTTCTTCTTTTCACTCTATTCCTCTGCTCCGAAATCCTCTCTCAGCATAATAGTCAAAGTATACACAAAGGCCTCTACAAAGTATCTCACAAGGTTCCAGTATGAACCCTTACCACTCTCTGACATCTTTGCTACATTCTTCCTTCACTCACTACACTTCAGTCATGAGATTAACCTTTCCAGGGGTCCAGTAAACACATTTCTTCCCAAGACCATTGCACGTTCTGTTTCGTCTGCCTGGAAGATTCTACAGAAAGCTTTTCACCACATTGTTAGGTCTCTGCTTAAATGTCGGTGCATTAATTACACATTCTCTGATCGCCATTCTCTGTAAAAGAGAAACTCCTCCCATCTCCCTGCTCCTCTTCTTCTCCTCATCCTGGTGTGTTTTTCTCTGTTTCTCATCATGACCTGACATAAAGAATGGCTTCAGTGTTTTCTGTCTTTCCCCCACAGTATGAAAGATGCATAAAAGAAACGACTTAGTTTTGTTCAGTGCTGTCTCCTTAATGCCAGGAACAGGGTTTGGCATACAGGAGGCTCTCTGCATTTATTAAATAGATAGATGAATGAGTCTATTTCATTTAAAATGTGTCAACATTAATGATTTAATAAGAAATATATATCAAATTTTTATTTTTGTCTTGACATCAAATTGAATATCTATACATTTGAATATGAGTTTCATTATGTGTATGTATGTGTGTGTGCATATATATATATGTGTGTGTGTATGTGTGTGTGTGTATATATATATATGTATTTAAGTTTTCAACTGTCTCTTTATGTCCTAGGCTTCAGGATTTTCAGGCTTGTGCAATTTCAAATAGCATATGGTAAAACAAATGAGCACAGATACGACACAATCTGACCTTTAAATGACAATGAGAGTGAAAGGGCAGAATGAATGTGGCCTTGTCAGGCTTATGAGAATAGAATATTTCTAGCAGTACCAGGAAGGTCAAAAAAGTGTACCATAAATGGAATGAGGTTCCACCTGAAATTTTTTATTGAATGAGGATGACAGACAGAGGTCTCTCAGAATATGTAATGAGGATCATCCAAGTCATTCAAATTGAAGAATAGCCAAGAGGTTGTGTGATTTATCTCACATTTTCAACCAAGGCATGTTCATTATGGAGAAATAACATATTTTTAAAAGTAACACATGATCGTGGTATAAAAATTCAAAGAGTATCAAAAAGTATAAAGTGCAAAGTCTTTTCTACCTGACATACCCTTTAACTCTCTGATTCCCTTCCTCAAAGATACCCACTGGTACTAATTAGTATTCTATGCAAACACAACCTGGATTAGATTTCACTTAAAACTCTCTTAACTCTGAAAGATTTCAAGCAGGCAAGAACTATAAAGGATAATAGAGCAGACATCAATGTACATATCAAATAGATTTTATGAATAATAACGTTTGGACAAAATCCTTTAGAAATAAATTAAAAAGCAAAATGTTGTAGATACAGTGGAAATCTCTACTGCTTTCATACTTTTCTATTCACAGAGGTTAACATTATCCTGAAGCTTATGTGCATCTTTCCTAGTATATTTTTTTGTATACAAACTTATATATACATCCATAATGGTGTATAGTACTATATGGCTTTTAAGTTTAATGAAGTCCTATTGTACTGAGGGAAGGTATTCTCTTCCCGGGTCCACAAGGGGGCGTAGTTTCAAAGGCAAGAACTTCCCAGCACCATGCCTCTCCCTCCCACCTCTCCCTCCAGGGACTAGAGGTTTGTCTTTAAACTGGCACGCTGGGAAAGAATCAAAGAGCAGTCACTCCAACAGAAGTTTGAAGGAACTCCTTTCATAGGCCCAGAAAACCTGAAAGGGGCGGGAATTCCTCCCAGGTTAAAAGACCCTTTATTCCACGTCTCTTTGGATGAATATCTGGATCCCCTTCCACTTTTTCTTTCTCCTTTTTCTCTTTCTCTGCCTAAATAAATCACTTTCTGTAAAACTCTTCGGGGTCCGATATTTATTTACTTAATCGCTCGTAGTGCTCAGTGTGGTCCCGTCTCCCATTCTTGGGCGAGTGAGGGATCAAGGACCTGGAAAAGAACATCCTAGCCGGGGAGCTGAGCCTCCACTGCTCCCCAGAATTCCATTACAGTGCTATACACACTGTTTTGTAACTTGTTTCTTCATTTGAGATTTTAATTTCCAAAATTAATGTGTATTGACATATGTCTGTATTTCATTCATTTCAACTAAGTATTATACAGTTTTTGGTTTATGCATGTACTCTAATTTGTGTATCTAATTGTCAGACATTAAGTTGATTTTGCGTTTTTCCACAGTGATGTGATTTGTTCCTTATACTTGCTTTTCTTTAACATGTGCACTGTTTTCTTTAGAGTATTTTCATAGAAGTGGAATTGCTGGTTAGGAGGATATGTCCATATTAATTCCTGATGTATATAGCCAGCTCTTCTTGGAATCTACCAAAAATTTTACAACACTATCAATAATCTCTAAGCATTTTTACATGTTCTTGCCATTACTTGGATAGAGATTGAAAACATGGCCACAGCATACAGTAGCTTCTCACTTCAAGAGGTAGAATCTATTTTCCATCCATTGAATTTGGCTTACTTTGCTAATAATAAACTTTTACCCATAGAAAGTGGTGGAAATCACATTCTGTGAGTTCCATAGCCTATTCCTTGTGTGACCTTGCGGATTCTGTCTTCTCCTATTTGGAACCCATACACTGTATGTGAAGAATCCCAGCCTACCTTGTTGGAGAAGGATATAACTTGTGAAAAAGAAAATGGATGTCACAGCCAACTGCCAGGCATCTGAATAAGGCCACCTGGGATCATGGAGCCCCTGTCAAGCCATCAGATAAACACAACCGCATGAATGATCCCAAGGAAGAACAACAGAACTTCTTATCTGAGCCTAGTCCAAATTGCTCATCCTCACTACTGTGAGCAAGTGATAGTTGTTTTAAGCACTGAGTTCAGGGATGCTTATTATGTAACATGAGATTACTCAATAAACTGGATGTTGTCAGACATTTAACTTTACTATACTGTTCAGGATCTTATTACTTATGAACATCTTATTCATCATTTATATAAGCATTTTAAATATCTCATGTCAGAAGAACGATTTCAGAGATAAATCAATAAAACGAAATAGATATAGTATCCAAATAATAGTTTCTTAAATAAGAGGGAATAACTTTTCTTACATAACAGGAAATCAGAATGTAAGCAATTTTAGACATTGATTTGAGACTCAGTAACATCATCTCTTTATGTTAACATCTCTGTGTTTCCCCTAACACTTTTTTTTCATACTCAAAACTTTAACAGGTACACACTCCACACCTGCATACATTAAAAGCTGGGAGTGGCATGAAACAGAGCAATTTTCCTAATGCACTGTGGCCTTTATGTTATAATAGGAAAATCTTTTTTTCAAAGAAATATTTCATAGAGAGAGAGAGAGATGAGTCTGTCTTCCTCTTCTTACAAAGATACTAATTCCATCAGGGACCCCATGCACATGAACTACATAAACTTAATTATTCCTAAAGGCCCCACCTCCAAGTATCATCACACTGTGGGGTTGGGGCTTAGGACTTCAACATAAGAATTATGGAGAAATACGACATTCAGTGTATAACAGATAGTGAATAAGATATTTTATTTAAATAACATTTGTTACCTAGTTCTTGCTGACATATAGAAAGTCTATTGAATTTCTGATTTTGGTATTATAATAACAATATTGTTGAATTTATTTGTGTTAATAGTTTATAAAATTTTATGAATTTTTATACAGATAGTTATGTAAATTATAATTAAGGACCACTGTGTATCTTCTTTTCATTACCCCAATTTATTTTCCTTATTATTTGGTACTATTAATAAAATATTGATTGGAAGAGCTGGTGGCAGTGGTTGCTATTTATATGTTTTTTCTTTATTTCTTTTTGAGATAGGGTCTCACCTTGTAACCCAGGCTGGAGTGCAGTTGTACAATGTCAGCTCACTGCAGCTTTGACCTCCCTGAAGTCAAGCAATCCTTGCACCTCAGCCCCCCAAGTAGCTGGCACTGCAGGTGCTCACCACCATGCCCAGCTAATTTTTTTTTGTAATTTTAGTGGAGATGGGGCTTCACCATGTTGCCCAGGCTGATTTTGAACTCCTGAGCTCAAGCAATCTGCCTACCTCAGCCTCCCAAAGTGCTAGGATTTCAGTTGCTACTTACTTTTATTCAGCAGGTTGATTTTCTATTGTTTTTGATGAGAAATCTGTTCTAACTTATTTATTTAATATTTTTGATGTAACTTCTCCAACTTTCACTCATTAAGACTGTGTTTTATGATTCAGTGTGGATTCTTTCGTTTATGTGTATTTCCTATAATTATCCGTTATCAGAATTGGTATTGTGCATCATTTATTGCTTTAAGATAACTATATTATATTAAATCTCCAGGTAGGTTATTATTTTCTAATGTAGCTAACTCTCCTTCATATGACGTTATTTCTTGCTATGATCTGCCACAGTTTTCTTAAATTCCACTTGCTCCCATCGGTGAATAACCTATCTTGATCTGAACCCATATATGTTACTTTCTGTCCTATAATGTAAAATCTCACCTACGCAAACATCCTGTGCCCATAATTCTCCCTTCTTTTTTCATACTTATAGGTTTCTTCCTTCTTACTCTGTTATTTCAAGTGTCATTTAGGCATGCTAAAAAATATTGAAACCACATCATCATTCAATTAATTCCTCACTCTTTTTAGTATATTTTTCTACTGAGAGAATTTTACACTCGCTGTAACCATTTATTATCCTTCTATTCCTTCACAAGCTTATTACAGAAAGGTTCTTACATCATTTAGTTAAAGGGCAATCATTTACACAGAGCTGTAGATGCCACCCACGTTTATAAAATTCTAAATTTTGATAAGCTCCTTTGTCTTTTTCCGGTCTTCCTATCTTTTTTTCACTGGTCATGGACAAGCACCACACTTTTTAAAGGAGAACATTTTGTATTCTTTAAAACCTGATGTTGATAATGCAACAAAAATACTCTTCATGGAGAATAAGATTGCATTAGGCAACAAATACATTTGATATGTAACATACTCTATCTTTGTTAACTCTATAAATCTTTACAAGCACAGTCTGTATTTTGTTGCTTCAAGAGGCATTATACTGACAATTTATATGATGAATATACCTTCTCTTTTTTAAAATTATATTTTAAGTTCTGGGATACATGTGCAGAACATGCAGGTTTGTTACATAGGTATACACATGTCATGGTGATTCGCTGCACCCATCAACCCGTCATCTACATTAGGTATTTCTCCTAATGTTATCCCTCCCCTAGACCCCAACCTCCAATAGGCCCTGGTGTATGATATTCCCCTCCCTTTGTCCATGTGTTCTCATTGTTCAATTCCTACTTATGAGTGAGAACATGTGCTTTTTGATTTTCTGTTCCTGTGATGGTTTCCCGCTTCATCCATGTCCCTGCAAAGGACAAGATCTTGTTATTTTTTATGGCTGAATAGTATTCTGCAGTGTATATGTTCTACATTTTCTTTATCCAGTTTGTCATTGATGGAAATTTGAGTTGGTTCTAAGTCTTTGCTATTGAGAATATTTTTAATGCATGTTATTTACATAAAGTCTGGTAAAGGCAAGACAATGACACCTTTTCATGATGATTCTTCAAAGCTTGATATCATGAGTTCTTGAAAAATCTATGTCTTCCATAGGAAAGAACTGAGGTCAGAATGAGAAACACATCCCCAAAGTGGTTCCGACCATCAGTAACATGAATTACCTGGTGTGCACTCTGCTCCACAACCCTGAAATCTCCTTTCTACTCAGAGTTGAACCAGATGTATAGCATGAAGAAGTATGCCCTTTGAAATTATAAATGAATACAGTTAAGAGGCTACATAGCCCTTTAAAAGAGTTATTCTGATTTCTTAGGAGCTTTACATTGTAAAGAATATGGATGGATGAGAAAGTTGATGTAGATTGTATGTGTTTCTGCTGTAGATTTTATAAAATTATACAAATGTGCAGGACAAGCTACGCAGAAGATATGTTTGTCACCTTTACATTGAACTATACAGACCCACTTACATACATATTGATAAAGCAAAAGCACATTCACTGCTAAGCAAAGTTGAAAAATAATCAGTATTACAAAGATATCAAAGAAGACAGGTGACTGGTTTGAGTATTTAAGATAACATGTTAAGCAAGGAAGAAATGGCATGTTTTCTACCAAAGCAAGTGTAATTTATTGACCTAAGGTCCAAGTTGTACCTGACAAAAATAAAATGTTTTAAAGTAATGAGACTAACACTTTTTGCTTCAACAAAATTTTATATCTAGAGAGTTTCCAAATGAAAACCATAGCATTTGCTAAAAAGCCTGGAAATCACAACTGATATATTCTGAAGAATCGTGGACATTTTAATTGACACACTTTAAAAGTTTCAAATTAATAAATGACTGGAAATTATTTAATAATGCCATACCGTGAAAAAATTTTGAGGCCATTTCCTTTATGATCATCCCATGATGCTTTAGACATCTTAGAATAATTGATACATCTAACACATCATTGCTTTAAATTCTGAAATAATAATGCATTATACCACTAATAATTTCGAGAGTATTTTCAGTCCCACTAACTTGATAAGGAAATATTCTAAACCCGATATCCATATCTTTCTCCCTGTTGAAGAGAGAAATAGAGCTCTCTTGTGTTTGAGTTTCCCTAATTCCATGAATATGCTGTGTTTACAACCTTTTAAAACTGTGATATATACTTCATATTCAAAAGGGGTATGTAATTATATGTTTGATTTAAAGAATAATGATAATATAAAGGCCTATGTGCACAATTATCAATATAAGAAGGAGAATGAGGCTGCATTTATAGATGCTATGTGTTTTTCTCAATGGCATTGCATTCCCTTCCTGCCCAAAGTGACTAATGTAATCACAGTCACTATCTTCCAATCATCAGTGTGCTCTGTGGGTGTTTCAGAGTATCTGTGGAAAAAGAGTTTGATGATAAAATAAGATTGGGGAACTTAAGATGTGAGCCAGACTTTAAGGCACACTTTGTTTACTGTAGAATTTGCAGGACCTTAATATACTGAGAAGCATTTAAATCTACATGCAATTTCATTTCAAAAAGTTTATTTTATTTTATAAAACATATTTTACTAAATATTCCCCTAAGTGTTTTATCAAACTTTTGTATAATTCATAATGAACCTAAGAGCAGACAAATGCAGACATTTCCTTATAAGGCTTGAAAAACATGTAATGGTGGCTGAGGTTTAACAGTAGATGAGCAAAGCGATGCTCCAGTAACAAAACTCAAAATCTCAATAACATAAAAGAGTAAAGAGTTATTTCTCACCTACAATACATGTCTATCATAGGTTTGGTAGGGGTTCTGTTCTGAGCAGTCTTCACTTTGAGCCATTCTTTCTCGGACATGGCTGATCAAGAAACTTCTGATCAGATACAAAGTAAAAGACACAGGATACAATTGACCTTAAAACCTCAACTACCATTAAATGTTCTTCAAGTCTTATAAGGAAATGTCTGCGTTTCTCTGACCTTTAGTTCTTTATGAATTATACAAATGTTTGATAAAATACTTGGGCAATATTTTATAAAATATGTTTGACACAAGACATCAAGTTACAAGACACAATTCACTTGGCAGAACTAGTCAAACAGTTCCATTCACACAAGTGGCCAGGAAATGCTATCTTACCATGTATCCCGGAAGACAGAGAGCTGCAAATATTTGGGGAACAGGATTAATGATTATTCTTAGAGGCCAGGGGGCAGGCCATTAGTCTATGTAAGGGGTTGAGTTTGTGGGAAAGGCAAGAGGATCCATTAGGTCATTTAGTTTGAAAAAAGCCTTAGGTCCCACATGAATCTGATGAGGGAGCAGCATGATGGCAGCTGGGTGAGAGAATTCTTGTCTTTGATACACACAAATGTTTCTAGTGTCTAAGAGGCTGTTGCTTGTATGTGAATCAGTGTCATTTCACATGTGGAGATAAAACTGGGACTGGGAAATGAGGCACTTGACACACCCATAAAATGTACAAATAGGCAGTTGATGGCTCCTTACCGGTCAAAGGGAGTTGGTCAGGGTGACTCTGGAAAGCATCGTAATTCATAAGAGGACTAGACTGTTGTATAGGATGAGCAAGCTTATTTCTCTTCCTAGCCTTTTCTTTATTTCCTTTTAATGACTTCATGTAGTATATATATATATAGGTAATATATAATGTATATTTATTTATATTTTTTCTAAAAATGCTCACATATATCAGTTGTTATGTATAATATACAATATATAAAATACAATATATAGCACAATATTATCATATGACATATAATATTTAACACATGACACCATAAAAATATGTTTATTTATAGTATTTTCTCTGAAAATGCTCCCTGATCTCAGCTGTACCTTTTACCAAAGGAAGAAACTACTGTTTACCTTTGAATCAAAGGGTGAAAAGAGAACTTTTGAGTATAGTACACAACAGAGGACCTATGTGATGGTAGCAACAAAAAATTAATAGAAGAGAAAAACAGATCTCAAGGAAATAGAGAAAGTTAGTGTGAAATAACCTGAACCATTTAGAAATTTTCCAATCATGATTCCACATTCCACCCCCCCAAGAAAAATGAAAAAGGAGCTTCTGAATTTTATTTCAACAAGAGAGAGGGGCTTTCCTATACAGAATCGCTTTCTCCATCTGTAAAGATTTCCTTTTCCATTGCCTGGCTTTTATCAGAACAGCATTTGATGTTCTCAGTGAAATAAGCAGGTACCAAGCCTTAAGATATTCCTTTAGAGGAGAGAGATCCAAGATGGCCGATTAACAACAGCTCAGGATTGTAGCTCCCAATGAAAGCACAGAGAGTGAGTGGACGCCACAATTTCAGATGAATTTCTGTTGCCCACAAACTGGGAGCTACCCAGTGGAGGAGCCACACGGGTTTCCAGTGAGACTCTTTTGGCCTGCGCGGTTGTTTTGCCGGTGCCCCAGCTCAGCGCAACGCTTCTCAGTGCGGAGTATATGGGACTGGGTGCCCTTTGAGTCAGGCTCAGCTGGTCCCATCCCCAAAAGGAGAACAGCAATTGGAAGCGCTGAGGACTGAGAGTTTCACAGTAAGCACAGCTGAACCCAGGAAGGCCTAGTTCTGTGGGGAAAGGGCATCCACTGAAGGAAAACCAAGAAACAGAAAAAACTTCATCACCAACGAGCCAGATGTCCACTCAGACCCAATCTGAAACTCGGCAATTACAAAGACGACAGGTGGATAAATCCACAAAAATGGGAAGAAACCAGTGCAAAAAGGCTGAGAACACCCGAAATCAGAATGCCTCTCCTCCTACAGGGGATCGCAGCTCCTC
>CAUYLG010033908.1:0-17109 GCA_963573385.1 Cacajao melanocephalus
CCCAACCCCAGGTGATCCGCATGCCTTGGCCTCCCAAAGTGCTAGGATGATTGGCGTGAGCTAAGGCACTGGGCCTTGTTTCATTTTGTTGTGTGTTTGTGATGAGGGTATCTGTCACCCAGGCTGGAATGCAGTGTTGCAGTATTAGCTCACTGCAACCTCCACCTCGAAGGCTGAAGTGATCCTCCCCACTCAGCCTCCTGAGTAGTTGGGACTATAGGTGTGCTTTATCACACCTGGCTAATTTTTTTTTTTCTTTTTTTGAGTGTCTCTGTCGTTCAGGCTGTAGTGCAGTAGCGAGATCTCGGCTCACTTCGACCTCCGCCTCCCGGGTTCAAGCAATTTTCCTGACTCAGCCTCCTGAGTAGCTGGGACTACAAGCACACGCCACCACGCCCGGCTAATTTTTTGTACTTTACTTAGTAGAGATGGGGTTTCACCATGTTGGCCAGGCTGATCTCCATCTCCTGACTTCGTGATCCACCCACCTTGGCCTCCCAGAGTGCTGGGATTACAGGCATGAGCCACCGTGTCTGGCCTAAATTTTAAACTTTTTGTAGAGACGGGTTTTTGCCATGCTGACCAGGCTGCTGATGAGCTTCTGGACTCAAGCAGTCTCCCTGCCTTGGCTTCCCAAAGTACTGGGATTACAGGCATGAGCTGCTGCGCCTGGCCCATATGTAAGACGTTTTTACTGGCTCTGGTTTCCTTCCAGGAAGCCCCGGAGAGGATGTTGCTTGTTACCATCTCAATGTACAGATGTAAACCTATCGTAAGTTGGAAACATCATAAATCAAAAATACATTTAGCCAGGTGTAGTGACTTGCACCTGTAATCTCAGCTACTCAGCAAGCAGAGGTGGGAGAATCACTTGAGGCCCAGCATTCAAGACTAGCCTGGGCAACATAGCAAGACCCCACCTCTAAAAGAAATTTTTTAAATTAGCTGGGTGTGATGACACGTGCGTATACTACCAGCAACTCAGGAGGCTAAGGTGGGAGGATTGCCTGGGCCCAGGAGTTCAAGGCTGCAGTGAGCTATGATCATGCTACGGCACTCCAGCCTGGGTGACAGAGTGAGACTCTGTCTCTGAGAAAACATGGGGATTACTCACTGAACCATCAAAAGTCTTTGCCCTCCTAGAGCTTCGTCACCGTTGGAGGAGACAGACAAGTCAATGATAAAGTATCTGGTACATTGTGTAACTGCTATGAGGAAGGTACAGCACGGCCCAGGGAGTGTGCATCAGCCTGGGGGCGGGTAGTCGTGTCTCAGCACTCCATATCCTTACTGGCTTTCAAACCAGAAGCCCCAGAGTCCCAACACCTGCCTTTTCTTGCTCACCTGCAGTTCTCCACCGTGCCCTGGCCAGTCTGCTGTCTAAGTACCTTTCCTGTGTGGCTCCTCCTCTGCCCTTGTCCAGCGCTTTCCCCTCTGCTCCTGTAAAAGGAGACTGCTCCCTCCTCATTCCACCTGTTCATCCTTTGGATCTCAGCTCAACTATCCTTCCCCAGGGAAGCCCTCCCTGCTCCCGAGTTTGGATCTCCTTTATACATTGTCTGGTCTCCCTCTCCCACTTTTTTCTTGGTAGGCTTCATCACACTCAATAAGGATGTATTTGATTTTTTTTTGAGATGGGGTCTAGTTCTGTTACCCAGGCTGGAGTGCAGTGGCACGATCCTGGCTCACTGTAACCTCCACCTCGCAGATTTAAGCTATTCCCCTGCCTCAGCCTCCCGAGTAGCTGGGATTACAGGCATCTGCCATTTCGCCTGGCTAATTTTATATTTTTAGTGGAGATGGGGTTTGTCCATGTTGGTCAGGCTGGTCTTGAACTCCCAACCTCAGGTGATCTGCATGCCTCGGCCTCCCAAAGTGCTGGGATTACAGGCGTGAGCCACCCCCCCCCCCCCAGGCTTGATTTACTTTTTTAAGAGTCTTGCTGTCACCCAAGCTGGAGTGCAGTGGCATGATCATAGTTCACTGTAGCCTCACACTCATGGGCTCAAGTGATCCTCCCACCTCAGCCTCCCAAGTAGCTAGGCGTGCAGGAGCACACCACCATGCCCTGCTAATTTTTTTTTGTTTGTTTTTGTAGAGATGTGTTCTGTGTTGCACAGGCTGATCTTAAACTCCTGGGCTCAAGCAATCCTCTGGCCTCAGCCTCCCAAAAACTCACACCTGGGATTACAGGTGTGAGCCACCATGCTCTGCTAAGATGCGTCTGAATTGTGTATCTGTATGATCCGATTCACATTTGTCTCCCCCTGCCAGAGTGCACTCTGTGTGGGATGGGCCTGGGTTTGTGTTGACCACCACCGTATGCCTTGGCTCGTAGTGGGTTCTCAGCATGGGAGTGTTGAGGAGGTGAATACATACCCTGTCCCATGGCGGGTGGGGATGCATGGGAGCTGGGGGTCATTTGGTTTATAAGCAGTGTGGCTGCTCCCTCCCTCCCCCAATACAAGTGCTTCCTGTGCGCTCATGGCTTGATACACTTGATGTCGTTTGATCTTCTGACGACCCGGAGAGGGCGGCATGGTCCTCCCACTTTATAGATGAGGCGGTGGAGGCTTTGATGGACGGAGTTCCTTGCAAGCAGCAGAGTTAGGAATGCTACCAGGCCTCCCACTTCCAAAGCCTGTGCTGTAAACTCTCACTTGCACTTCCCAGTATTTGCCCTGGGAGGGATTTTAATGGGTTTCTGTGGTCAAGCGAGTGTGGGAAACTGGCTTGCTCAGCTCTGCTCACTACCAGCCTTTCAGAGCACACGAATGTGCCTGGGACCTCGGGCAGGGGTTCCCTACCCAGCTGCCACCGAGCATCAGGCCTCAGAAAGCTCCCAGGTGGCTCTCGGGTTCAGCCAGGGGCAAGAACTGCGTAGTTTCCCTGCACTCCTTCCTTCTGGGGAGCCCCGTCTTTCAGGGGGCCTCATGAGAAATGGCTTCACTTCTCCTTTCTCTTCATTGGTCCCAACTCTTCTCTCCATTCCTTCTCTTTGGCCCAAAAGGGTTCCTCTGAACCAAACAGGCCTCCCATTGTCTGGGGACATCTGTCCAATACTGGCACGGTGTTTACTGGATAGTCATCAAAACAGCCCTCCCGATTCACAGAGAAGGAACTGCGCGCTTGGGAGGCGAAGGGATTTCCTGAGGCCATGCAGCGATAATCAAAGGCAAAGTTAGAACCCAGGCTTCTGGGTAGCGCAGGCCTGCCTTTCCCACCAGCTCCAGCGCTCCTTGAGGACAAGGATGGTGGCTCCTTCATCTCTGTTCCCAGCAGCACCGGTGCCCAGGAGCCACAACCAGCGTGTAGGGCTTTTGTGACCTCCTGTCTTACCTGGTACGGTGGTTATTTGTGGCCATTCTCCTGTGCTGTCACAGGATGTGAAGTGGGGGACTGGCCAGAGGCACTGGGGGCCTTTGTTCCCGAAGCAGGAGGAGCCCTTGGAGGAAGCAGCCGGGGCTTTTCTACCTCAGAGGCTTTGAAGACAAGGGAAGCCTTTGGGCAAAGAGAGCATTCCTCCGAGTGCGTGTAGTGAAGAGCTGAGGCGCTGCCACCCGCTGTCCGAGGCCAGGCCTGAGGCGCCCCAGAACAGCCTGCTGGGCCAGGCCTCCATCCACCATGCCCTCAGAGTGCACTTGGGCAGCCCTGTAGGAGGGCATGGGGCGGGCAGAGCAGTCGTCAGATGGTCCCTGCCCTTGGCCCTCGGAATGCAATGCCGAGCCCGTGAGGCTGGGAGCCCCAGCGAGGCCCTCCTAGGAACTGGGCTCCATCCTGAAGGCGGTGGAAGCCACAGCAGGGTTTAAACTGAGGTGTGCCTGGCTCAGATGTACATTCTAGAAAGACCTCCCTGGCCACAGGAATGGACTGAATGGAGGTTGGCTTGGGAAGAGCCCCACTGCTGCAGGAGCTTAGGGCAGAGGCTGTGGCGAGCTAAACCTGCAGGGCCGGGCGGGGGCACAGGCGGGATCTGGGCTCGCGCAGGAGGCCTTGCTGGACGAGGGAGGAGAGTTGAGGGCGACAGACAGGGAGTCATGCCGGCTTCTTGCGCCCACCCCTCACTCACCCGTGTGCCAGCACTTCTCTCTGTGCTCTTAAGGCAGGAACCAGGGTTCCTGCTGCTTCCCTGGGTTCCCCACCACACCCCAGGTCTCGCAGGGGGTGGCTCTGCAGGTGGAGGTTGAACAGGGTCAGCCTCTGCCCAGGAGCCAGCAGGTGCCTCGAAAACGACCAAAAACAGCCGAGGGGCGGGGCAGACACTAAAGACTGGAAGGAGGCAGCACACGGCCCCCACCGCTCCCTCCTGCTTCAGGGCAGAATGTGCTTTTACTATGCCTTGCTCCTCCTGAGGGTCCCAGAGGTAGCTGCCATTAATGTTACCCTCCTTTGAGCTGGGTGTGGTGACTCATGCCTGTAGTCCCAGCTACTTGGGAGGCAGAGGTAAGAGGATCACCTGAACCCAGAAGGTGGAGGCTGCAGTGAGCCGAGATCCTGCCGTCGCACTCCAGCCTCGGTGGCAGAGTGAGACCCTGTCTCAAACACAAACAAAATGGCTCTCCGTTTACACATGAGGAAACTGAGGCACAGTCAGCCACTGGCCCAGGGCCCACACCTGGTAAGTGCTGGGGCGGATCTGGACCCGGGTGGGTGGCTTTATACCTGCACTGCTGGTGCTGCTGTGAAGGACCCAAGGGTAGAAGTCTCTTCCTACCCTGTCTCTCACACACACCTGCCCGTCTCCTGCAGTCATCAGACCCTTCCCTGAGCCTCTGCTGTGTGGCTGGCCCTGCTGTGCCTGAGGATACCAGAGGGAGTGCCAGCACAGTGTAACAGAAGCCGTGTCACTGTCACCCATGAGAGCGAGGCCTGCCAAGGGGCCGGGCAAGGGAAGGGGCAACTTGGCTTGAGATAGGGGCGACCTCTGATCAGGCCCCCCTTCCTAGCGCTCCCCACCTCTGCTAGGCCAACAGCCATGACTGTCACCCCCGACACACTCCTACCTGGACCTGCTCGGGTATGAAAGAGCCCTGTGCTCAGGGTGCCGTGGATGGGTTCCCAGTTTCCACCAGTGACATACAGCCTCCTTGTGAGGCTGGAAAGGTAAAACAGGGCTGTAGAAAACGCCTGGCACAGCGCAGCGGCTCACGCCTATAATCCCAGCACTTAGAGAGGCTGAGGCGGTTGAATCACAAGGTCAAGAGTTTGAGACCAGCCTGGCCAACATGGAGAAACCCTTTCTCTACTAAAAATACAAAAAATTAGCCCGGCGTGGTGGCACACACCTGTAATCCCAGCTACTCCGGAGGCTGAGGCAGGAGAATCGCTTGAACCCAGGAGGTGGAGGTTGCAGTGAACCAAGATTGCGCCACTGCACTCCAGCCTGGGCGACAGAGCGAGACTCTGTCTCAAAAACAACAACAAAAACGCCTGGCACACAGTACGCTGGTCCTGGAATAACCTTTTGTGTTGTGACGTTGGTGAGAAAAGAATATCGATTCCGGGGGCCGCTGTCTGGGTTTTGCAGGTTCTCCCTCTGCTGGTGCAGGTTCCTCTGGGCAATCCTTGGGATGTGTCCGCTGGGTGAGCTGCGGGGTCTCCACTGGCCCAGCATGAGGGGCCTCTGTGCGCCCTGTGATGGGATGGCGTCCTGTCCAGGGTCCGTTCCTGCTTTTGGCCCTGCCGGGATGGGCTTTGGCCCCCCAGGACCCTGAACTGGTAGAAGTGAGTAAATAATTGGGTTACTTGATTTTTGTTTATTTTTTGGGACAGGTTCTCATTCTGTTGCCCAGGCTGGAGTGCAGTGGCTCACTGTAGCTGCGACTTCCTGGGCTCAGGCGATCCTCCCACCTCAGCTTCCCAAGTAGCTGGGACATGGGTGCATGCCACCACACCTAGCTAATTTTTGTATTGTTTTTTTTGAGACCGAGTCTTGGTGCACTTTGTCTGATCAGCCTGTCTATTAAGTCCCACCCACATGGCAAGCCCTGTGTTGGCTGCGGAAGGCCGGATGTGAATTGGTCAGCCTGGGTCCCCGCCTTCACAGAGCTGCATCCTCATCCAGTGATAGTGCGCAGTGGGCAGGGCTGGGGGTGCAAGCTGGGAGGTAGGGAGGGAGGGAAGGGAGCCAGTAGAAAGGCCCAGAAGTCTGATCCTTCCTGACCAAGGAAAGCAAGTATTAGGGGGCGGCAGAGAGGGTGATAGAGGCATGGAGGCAGCCGGGCGGGCAGGCTGCAAGAAGCCTTCCTCAGACACACTCTCCAGGGCTGGAGCTAAGCAGAGAATTCCCGTCCCCATTCGAATGGCTGTGTTGATGGTGCAGCCATGGAGGGAGAAGGCCATTCCCGAGGCAAGGTGGGGGTTGAGGGCAGGAGAGGGAGGGCCGGAGGGCTCAGGCCCGGTGACTGCAGGCCTGAGAGCAGCCAGCTGGAGGGTGCACTTCCTCCAGCTCACAGTTCCGCCTCTCCTCTGTTCCCCAACTTCTGCTCTGCTGGGCTTTCTCTAAGAAACCTGGTACCTCATGCCCAAGCCGTCCTGGGGTTTCTGGTGCCCCCTAGTCTAGGCCTCCTCCCTTCCTCTGCTTGCAGCATATCACCTAAGTAAAAAAGTAGAAGAAAAAAAATCCATGGCCAGGTGCAGTGGCTCTCGCCTGTAATCCCAGCACTTTGGGAGGTCAAGGCAGGCGAATCATTTGAGGCCAGGAATTCAAGACCAGCCTGGCCAACATGGTGAAAACCCATCTCTACCAAAAATATGAAAATTAATCACGTGCTGATGCGCATGCCTGTAATCCCAGCTACTCGGGAGGCTGAGGCAGGAGAATCGCTTGAACCCAGGAGGCGGAGGTTGCAGTGAGTCAAGATCGTGCCATTGCACTCCAGCCTGGACAACAGAACGAGTCAGTGTCTCCAAAAAAGAAAAATCCATGAGCACTTCTGCAGCTGTGCTGCCCACACACAGGCACGTGAGCAGACACCGTGTGCAGCCCTCCTGCCATGCCTGCTGCCTGGGGCCTGCCTCTGCCAGCACGGTCCCCTCCTATGTGGACCCTGGCCTGCCCTCCAGACACCACGTGGCCACCACTGCCCTTCCCAAGCACCCAAAGGAAGATCTGCCTGTCCTGATCTTCCACATGTCCCCCCAGGGATCTTGGCCAGTATTGTAAGGCATGACGATCCGGGTTGACTTCCACAGCCCCCTTTCCTGTAGCCCAGCCTCCAGGCCTTGGGCAGGTCACCTGGAGCTTCTTGGTGTAGTCACAGCACCCACGTCCCAGGGTGTTGTGAGGGTTCACACTGAAAGCACTTGCAGTGCATAATGGGTGTTATCAGGAGGAGTCGTACAGTAGGGAGGGGTTCTGGGGAAGAACCCCATTGTTCCTGAAGGAAGGAGGATGTGGTCCTTGGGGCCTGACAATCTGGGGATTCAGAGAGCCTGCAAGGTCTGCAGAGGAGGGTGAGGGAGCCCCAGCACTCCAGAGGTCTGCTGCTGCCCTGCCAGGCTGTGCTGGAACCTGTCCCCGCTCACCCAGAATTGACAGGCACCAGCAAGTTGGTCTTCAGGTCCCCTTGCAGGTGCCCTCCTGGGTGGTCCTGGGTTCGAGGTGGCCAAGGGCCCCTGAGCTTCTCTCCCCTGGCCTTCTAGGGACAGAATATGAACCTGTCAGTCCTGGAGAGTATGGGCTTCCGCGTGGGCCAGGCTCTAGGCGAGAGGTGAGAGCGGCCCCTCCTGCTCTCCCCCCAGCCTGGCTGGCAGGGCTGGGCAGGCCCCAGGTGGGGAGGGTTGCATTGCTCCATGTGAGAGTCAGGCCTGGCTTCCTCCCTCT
Organism: Cacajao melanocephalus; assembly: GCA_963573385.1. Taxonomy (NCBI): domain Eukaryota; kingdom Metazoa; phylum Chordata; class Mammalia; order Primates; family Pitheciidae; genus Cacajao; species Cacajao melanocephalus. The sequence goes on from CAUYLG010033908.1 coordinate 7,826, forward strand.
TCCTGGCCTGGCCCCACATCCTCAGCCTGGCACTGCCCCACCAGGCTGCCCCGAGAGATGCTGGCCTTCAGGGAGGAGCTGGATGTCCTCAAGTTCTTGTGCAAAGACCTGTGGCTGGCCGCATTCCAGAAGCAGATGGACAGCCTGCGCACCAATCACCAGGTGGGAGTGCCCAGGCCTGCTGACCCACCCAGCTCCCTCCCGAGGGCATGGCCAGGGGAGAGGGAGGGGAAGCCCCGGTGCCAGAGCAGCGGCTCCTGGGACCTGCCCAGAGCTTTCCCACTGGCAGCCGCAGCCCTTAGTGGGTCTCTGATCTTCTAAGGGAAGCCAGGACACTGCGCTATATAGGGGGTGTTTCCAGAACCTCCCCAGCCCCCCCTACCAGAAGTGAGCCACCCATGGGCAAAAAGCCTCTGCTGGTTGCCTGCCCTCTCCCCAGTGCAGTTCCACTTGTCCCAAGCTGGTCCAGCCCCCAGTGAACGCCCACGCTGTGCTGCCCCTCTGCCGCTTCCTGGGCTGGGTCCCCAGCTTTTCTGCACAACCCTGGGAGGTGGGGGCAGGACCCACACTCCCCAGGGCAGGGGCACCCAGCCCAAGTCGGGAAGCCCCAGGTACAGAGCACTGGAGCCCAAGGCTGTGACTCTAGCAGTTGTCACGGAGGGGCCTTCCCAGCCTCAGCCCAATCTAGGCCCTGGGTTCCCTCTTCTCCCTGCACTTCAAATGTACAGGCCCCACCCCCACCCATGGCCTCTCCTCTCCCCCAGGGGACCTATGTCCTGCAGGACAACAGCTTCCCCCTCCTCCTCCCCATGGCTGCTGGCCTGCAGTATCTGGAGGAAGCACCCAAGGTAATGGGGGGGAGCTGGGGCCTGTCCACACCTCCCTTCCTCCTATGTACCCAGCCCCAACTGCATGTCAGGCCTCTCCCCAGGTCTAAGGGGTACCCCAGACCTCGGGTGCCAGCCTCCCCTTTCTTCCCACACTGGTCTGTGTCCCCTTCCCAGTTCCTGGCCTTCACTTGCGGCCTCCTGCGCGGCGCCCTCTGTACCCTGGGCATCGAGAGCATGGTCACCGCCTCCGTGGCAGCCCTGCCTGGCTGTGAGTCATGGTGGTGGGGGGCGGGATTCTTCTCATCCCTTGACTTGCTGGGGGCCTCAGAGCTCCGGCCTGCTCCTATGTTGGTGCCTGGGAGGCTGGCCCAGGCTTAAGTCACCTGCTCAGCCACACAGCAGGTACAGACCCATCTGTGCCCCTGGCCCCATGACTTGCCCAGCGCTGCAGAGAGAACTGTCTGGCACAGTTCTGGAACAGAGTCTGGAACAGAGCGTCCCCTGGAACGCAGTGTCTGGCGGTTTGAACACCTCCCCCCAGCACAGGAGCCCAGGTGGACGTAATAGAAGTCATCGTCGCCGATACTTGGGTGGGGGGATGGCCAGGCTCCTGGGAACTTGCTGCCTGCCTGATGGGGTGTTCTCTGTCAAACAGGCTGGAGCCCCATTCCTGCCTGGGGACAGCCTGCCCAACCACTTCCCCCAGTTATTTTCCCTCTGCCAGTTCCCTAGGCCCACTCATGGGGGGGCCCCAGTGGGTAGGACTGAGAAGGCATACCACAGAAGCCTGTGCAGGGCCCTCATAGTCCTGGTTACCCACGCAGCCCAGGGATTCAGGTCACATGGGCGGCGGGAGGAAAAAGCCCCAGCCCAGCCACTGGGCTGTCAGTGCAGGACGGGGTGAGCCCCTGAGAGCCATCCAGGCGTCCTCTGCCTCTCCAGCCTAAGCTAGGCCTTCTCTTCCAGGTAAGTTCCAGGTGGTGATTCAGAACTCCTGAGCCCGCCACGCATCCGCTGAGCACACTGCTGCCCCCACCCTCACTGGCCTCAGGAGACGGTGGCTGTCTTGGGCCCCGGGCTGCTGCATTTGGAGGTGGTCTTGGGGCTGATGCTGGGTATCGCAGGCCCTAGGGGTCACATGTACTCAGGAAGTGGGTATCAAAGAGAGGTGGGGTGTCCCAGGAGGCAAAGAGGTTCCAGCCACAATCCGGACTGGGGTGGGACTCCTGCCTCAGCAGCGTCACTGCCCAGCAGGTGTTCAATAAAGGCTGTGTGTGTGGAATCTGACTCAGAGCAGTGGGGAAGGATCGGCGAGGCGACCGTCACAGGTCCTGCAGGGGAGTGGACATCGTCTCTGGCCCCCATGCCCTTCAGACCCTCCCCTGCCAGGCCTGCCTCCACTCCCTCCCTCCCCAAACTCCTGGCAAAGGGATGCTGGCCCCCGGCACAGGCGGCCTTGTTAGCATCTCTGCCGAGTCAACAAGTCTGGGGCTGCCCTCTGCCTGGCAATGTATATGGAACAGAGCGTCTTCCTGGGGAGCAGGGCTAGGGGCCCCTGGAATGCAGGCAGGGGTGGGCTGGGGCTGCCAGGGCTGGGGATGCATGGGGGCGGGGGGAGGCCAAACATTCTCATGCACACATGTGGCTCCTACCCACTCCTGATGCCTGTCCTTGGGCAGACTGGCCCTTACACTGCCCCCTCCTGCCATGCTCTCATCTCTAGCATCTGGGGATACCTGGGCCTTGCCACCCACTGCCTGACATGGGTAAGTGCCCAGCCTCAGAGCTGCCAACTGAGGCTGGGGGTGAGACCCAAATGCAATGAGAAACAGTCCCCTTGCTAAAGACACTCCCCTGTAGAGTGGGGTCCAGTCACCCCATCAGCCCCTACTTGGGTCACCCCTTCCCAGCCCACCTGGCTGAGCGCGGCCCTGACCTGCGTCTGCCACTGCAGCGCTGCCCCTGCCTGGCCTGCACCCCAAACTCCTCCTCCCGCTAGTGTCCAGCACCTTCCTGGCCGTGTGTCTCATTGTTTACCTTGGGCCAGGCTTCGTGCTGGGGTAGGCAGTGGGGGCTTGACTTGGAGGCCCACCACAGACACCAGCCCCGCCTTCCTGGTGGGCCAGGGGGAACCTTCCCAGAGCAACCGGCGTGAGGGGCGGGGGAAGAGACAGAGCCGGTCCCAGGTAGCAGGAAGGGCCCTGGTTCTGGCCATAGGAAGCAAAGTTTGGTCACCCAGGTAGAATGCAGGGCCAGGTGGGTTCCCTTTATCTTGTCCTGGGCACTGTTCCAGGACTGCCTCCCCCATCCCCATCAGAGCACCCTGTCTCTCAGGGAAGGGACTGTTGACCCTATCACACCAGCAGCCTCAGGGTCAGGACCCCGGAGAGCCGAGGGGTCTCCAGGGCATCTCCTGCCAGGCTCTCCCTGGCCCTCACCTCTCAGAGGGTGTCTGTAGGGAGTCAGTGCTGGCCCCGAAGGCAGGAGACAGAGCTGAGCAAGCCTGGGAGTAGCAGCCACTGCCTGCTTCCAAACCCCCGCTCTGCCTTCACCTGCCCTGGGCCCAAGGACTTCACTTCTCTGGGCCTCAGTGTCCTCACCTGGCCCCTAGATGGTGGTGAGGAAGAGGGGCTACGGTGCGGCAGGCCTTGATGTGTGTGCTGTTCCCCTCGTCCTGTGAATGTCCGCATAGAGCAGTGCTGGGTAAAGGGTCAGCATGGCCCCAGTCAGGCGCGCCAGGCCCTGAGCTCGGGACTCCCACCCGGTGCCTCCCTTGAGACAAGCATGAGAGGCAGGTACCCACTCAGCAGTGAGGAAGCTGAGGCTCGGAGAGTGAAGTCATGTGCCCAAGGTCACATAGCTGGGCCACGGAGGAGCTGGCCTCTGAGCCAGACTCTGTCTTTATCCTAGCTCCTCGTCCCTGACAGCAGAAGTGCCCGGACCCGTGGCTGCCTTGAGGAGACTCAGTGCTGTGGGCTGCAGCTCCATCCCCGAGCAGGGACAGGGGCACAAGACAGAGTCCAGTCCGAGCCCCATCCTCGAGAGCAGAGAACACTGGGACAGGTGGGACAGGCGGGCGCTAGGGAAGGGGCGGAGACAGGCGGGCAAACCGGTCGGGCGGGCGCTGGGCTGGGGCCTCCCTCCGGATGGGCCTGCGCTGACAGTCCCCACTGGCAGCAGCTCTTGGGACAGGCAGCTGGGGCCGTGAGGCCGCCATACATAAGGTACGAGGGGACCTGGGATGGGGGGGTGGGGAGTGGCGGGCAGGTCCCCAACCCTCAGCACCCCAATTTCATCTGCCCCTCAGCCTCTCCCCATCCCTGTCCCCCACCCAGCATCCTTCCCAGTCCTGCTTTTGGCTTGTCACATTTGAAACTCCGTACACGCATCGCGCCTGAGTTTGCTGAGCCTCTCCCCAAATTGGACCACTGCGGTTTCATTGCTCCCCCACAATTCCCCCTCCACCGCATCCCCTTCAATCCCCACAGGTACCCAGCTCTATTTTCCTTCACCCTGCTTTCTTAGCTGCTCCCCAGCTCACTGCACTAGCTCCATGTCCCTCCAAAGCGTGCCAGCCTCCCACAGTGGCCTACACCTTAATCACCCCTGTGTCACTCAGCCACCACGCTGGACCCCCTATTTCCCCAGCCCACCTCTGCTCAGCACTCCCCAGCGTCCTGGCCTTAGAAACTCCCAGGGGCTCCCAGACATGCAGCCTCAAATTAGCCCCTAGCCACCCCCAGCGGTCCTCCGTTCCCTCCTCTGGCCATCCTTCCTCATCCTGCCTCTCACTGTACCCTGAAGGCTACCTCTGTCCCCTCCTCCCAAGTGACCTAGGAACCCAGCATCTGGGACTTGGCCACTCCCATGTCCACACTGTCAGGCAGGACGGGGACCCTGACCTCAGCTCTCTGCTGTTGGTGCCCCAGAGACTACGCTGAGCTTGTGTGCTCCCTCCTGTCCCAGGAGCAGGCCCCCAACGCCCAGCTGCCCGGCCGCCATGCACAAGCATTACAAAGTCCACTCCGCCAAGGACGCCCAGACCCTTAGCGGGCACTACTTCTGGGACCCAGAGTTGGGGCACCAAAAAGGTACGGGTTCAGTTTGGGGGTGGTTGACGGCCGGCAGAGGCCTGTGAGGGAGCTAGAGTGAATGGAGGAACAGAAGGGGAGCCACTGTCCCCAGGAGAGAAGAGCCGCCAGTGCTCCCCCCAGAGGCGTCTGCCTAGCGGAGGGTCAGGACCCAGGAGCAAGATCACAGGGCCTGGGGTCCCAAAGATAGGAGCCTGGGCTGGAGATGGAAGCTGGGGGCCGCCTGGCCTGCCCTTCCCTCCCCAAACCCCCAGGCCTGTGTGGGCGGCCCCCAGCCTGGAGGGAGCAGTGTGCTGGGAGTGGGGGAGGAGAGGGAGCCCCGACACTGAACCTGTCTGCATGAGGCTGGACCCAGTTTATGGTGGCGGCCACAGGTGCTCTTGCTCAGGGTGGGGAGGGGGTAGTGCCCTTCCACTGGGGCTGATTCAGCCTCCTCAGGGCTGAAGCTTCCCAGGTCACCACTCTTTCTGCCACCCTGCCCTGAGCTGGGGACAAGGTACATCCCACTTCCCAATCCCTGGCCTACCGCTCTCCATGGCCACCACCCATCACCCTGTCCTTCCTGGGCCAGCCAGGCCAGCTCCCAATGGATCCTCTCAGTTTCCCCGACTCCTGCACTGGGCACACCCCCCAGGGATCCCAGAATCTGGAATGGCAGGCACCACCCTCCACTGAAGCCCCAGCCTCAGGCGTCTCTCTGGCCCCTGACTGAAGTCCAAGCCTGGCACCTTCCCCACTCCCACCTATGGGACAGCACAGACCCCAGGCCCCTCCCCTGCCCGTATCTCCCCCTCACATGATCTGACTTTCTGAGGGGCCTCTGGGGCTTCCAAGAATACTCCGGCCCCCAGGTTCTACCTGAAGACTTGATCTGGCTCATGCCAGTGCCCCCCGGAGGTTGGAGACACAGGCCCAGTCACCCCCACTTCCTTCCTTCCAGGATGCTGTCATCTGCGGCACCAGGACTCAGCAGCCCTCCGAGCCCATGGGCCCCGTCGGCCTTCCCCCCAGTCACACTGGCAGCTGGCCTACCACAGCCACCAAGTGGGTGGCAGTGGTTGGCACTGGGCCCCCCCACCCTTTGTCCGGCAGCAGCAGCGGCAGCCCCAGCCCCCACCTCCCAGCCCCATGTGGCAGCGGCTCTGCCCCATTCGCGAAGCCCAGAAGGGGCTGCCTGCAACCTCCACTGTCCCCAGAGGACCAGCGGGTGCCCCCCAGGTGCCCCCCTTAGCCACCACGGCACTCGCCACAGCCAGCAGCGGCCCAGCCCTACGCTCCGCGGCCAGCGTCCTCCTGGAGCCCAGCGAGCCCACTGATGCCCGGCCCCTGCCCGCACCGGCGGCCTGCGGCTCCTTCACCTACAGCTCCGGTGCTCACCCTGGCCTTCCTGGGGGCTCCGTGCCTGCTCCTGCCGCCTCACTTTCCGCCTGCTCCCCTTGCACCCTGCCTTCTTCATGCACACCCTGGTCCCTGTCCAGGAGCGGCGCGTCCCTCGCCCCGGAGCTCAGGCTGGCTGCCTCTGCTTTGCCTGCCGGGGTCTAAGGCTTCCAGGCCAGGCCTATCCCGGCGCCTCCGTCCTGGGCCAGGCAGCAAAAGCCTCCCTCTCCTTCCCCCTCTCCCTCTGCCGACACCCTGGCTGTGCTCTGGTCTCTTCTCAGCCACCTCCGCTGGCCCAGCAGGCTACAGGGGATATGGGGCAGGGATGGAGAGCCCCGGCTTGTTGGCGGCTCTGGGGTGGGGGAGACAGAGCTAGGGAGTGGCCTGGAGAGTGAGAACAAAGGTCACCAACGGGAGGACCCACTCCCGCATTCACTCCATGACTAGGTATCCAGCACCCTGAGCCTGCCAGGCCGTTCTAGGGGCACAGTGGGGAGCAGGATCAACAGACATCTCTGTCTTAACGGGGCTCACATTGTATTGCAGCCAGGAGCGGGTACAGGTAACAAGGAAGTTTAAAAGTGTGGCTGGGAGCCCAGGCACAGTGGCTCACGCCTGTAATCCCAGCACTCTGGGAGGCCGAAGCAGGTAGATCACTGGAGGTCAGAGATTCAAGACCAGCCTGGCCAACATGGTACAACCCTGTCTCTACTAAAAGAACAAAAATTAGCCGGGCGTGGTGGCAGGTGCCTCTAGTCCCAGCTACTCAGGAGGCTGAGGCAGGAGGATCCCTTGAGCCCTGGAGTTCAAGGCCGCAGTGAGCTATAATTGTGCCACTGCACTCCAGCCTGGGTGCAGAGCAAGACCTTGCCTCTAAAAATATGGCACCCGGTGACAACCACACTACGAAAACATAAAGCAGGGAGAGGAGATGGGGGAGGTCAGGGTTGCAGATTAAATAGGGTCGTCAGGCTGGGCCTCATTAAGGCAACATTTGAGCAGAGGCCCTGGGGAGGCGTGTTCCGGCCCAGCAAGGAGCCAGCACTTGGGCTTTTTCCCTAAAGGAGGCAGGAGCCACAGGAGGCCTCGGAGCTGAGGAGGGACGTGAGCTGATCTCCAGGAGCATGGGCTGTGAGAGGAGGAGATGACGAGAATCCAGGCGAGAGGTGTTGGCGGCCTAGCTGGGGCGGGGGCAGCAGAGATGGAGACACAGCTGGTTTCTAGGTCTGGCTTGAAAGTGGAGCAAGACGGACTCAATAGGACTCTAGGTCGGGCACAGCCTTGTCACCAGAGCCTCAGGGCTGTGATGTCCATTTCACACACAGGGAAATAGAGGCTGGATGAGGTGGGGCCGCCCAGTGATGTGGCAGAGCTGGAATCAGGCCCGCCCAGCACACACCTCGGGAGACCTACCCGAGTCTTCCTCTTGGCCTCCTGGCTCTGCTGCCAGGCGTGGCCCATTTCCCATGGCCCCCCAGGCCTCTCTGAAAGTGGCTGTGTTGCCCCCACGGTGCACCGCAAGGCTGGCCCCATGTACCCCTCAAAACTGAACCCTTTTTGAGACCCCATTTCCAGGTCTGAGAAGCAATACTCAGTGGGGACAGGGTGCCCTCTGCAGAGTGGGTGCTGTAGTGCCAGTGCCTGGTCCCCCGGGCCCTAAATGGCCACTGGAGACCATGGCATTGACCGAGGGCCTGGTGCTGGCCAGACCCTTTGGCATCCCCACTAGCCAGCGTCTCTGCCGCCGTACTCTTCAGAGGGAACTGAGCCTCTCAGAGGTGGCTCTCCCTGGGGTCTGCAGAGAAAGGCGATGGGGCCAGGACTGGAGCTTCAGTCTGGTCATCTCTCTCCCAAGCCTGGGGTCAGGTGAGATTAGTGACTTGCGGGCACGAGGTCAGGTACGGGACGGACAGGAGCTGAGAGGAGCCAGTGGTCCAGGGCCTCCATGCTGGGGCTGGGCCAGCAGAGCAGGCAGGAATGGCCTGGAGTCCTGCTGACGGTGGAAACTGCTGTCTCAGCATCCCAGGGCCTCAGACCCCAAATAAGGGCCTTTGGGGTTTTCTGGGATGGGGGGCGGTATCACAGGCTGGTGACCAAGCAAGCCTGGTCACCTAGGGCCGGGAAAGCTGACTTCCTGCAGCCTCAGCCTGGTGGGACTCGAAGGGGCACGTCTGGCTCTGGAGGTGGAGGCCGCTGATGGCCAGAGAAACCTCCACTGCTGGGTTTGACCTGAGTCCCCTTAGCATGGGGTGCCAGGGAGGGGCCAATGGTGGTGGCTGTGGAGGGCAGATGGGAGGGGGGTGGTGCCTGGCCAGCCGCCCTGACTCAGTGTCCCCACCCTCACCCACCAGACATTCTAACAGAGGATGACGTCTACTGCAGCTGCCTGGCCAAGACACTCTGCCACGTGCCCGTCCCTGTGACCGTGGGTTTCTACGCCCCCTTTGGCTGCCGCCTGCACATGATGCTGGACAAGATCACGGGTGAGGAGCTGTGTGTGTTCATTGTGGGGAGGATGAGAAACAGAGCCTCTGGTGCCCGCCCAGCTCCAGGCTTCTCCCACACCCCCCAATCCCTGTGGCCAGCCTGCCCCAGCCCAGGCCCTCCCCAAGCCCATGCCTATACCCCAGGCTCTGCTCCCCTGGCCTCCTGACCCCTCCAAGTCTTACCCTTTCCTGCCTCCGCCACCAAATCCACTCCAAAAACTCTGAAGGACAGGTCTGGTACTGTCCCTCCTATGCTCGGCGCCTCCCATGCTCCCCAGCATCTGAGGCAGAAAGCCCAGGGTCTTTATTGAGGCTGCAGGCTCCTGCCAAGGTCCTACTGGCCTCTGTGCCCCCCAGACAAATCTCCTAGGGCCTAGTGGTCACCTGACAGATAGATGCTAATTGAAGACATGAGCTGGAAACTGCCAGGTTCCCCAGCAGCTTTTTTTTTTTTTTTTTTTTTTTTTTTTGAGGGTGATAACAAAGCGGCCCAGGCTGGC
>CAUYLG010033910.1:0-17473 GCA_963573385.1 Cacajao melanocephalus
TAGGGCTCCTCCGCCTGGGAATCTCCTAGTCTGTGGGCAATAAAAATCCGTCTGGAAATGCGGTGTCCACTCACCCTCTGCGCTTTCACTGGGAGCTGCAATCCTGAGCTGTTCCTAATCGGCCATCTTGGATCGAATCCCAGATTGTTCACTCTTGACATAGAAGTATGCTGCTGAGTTTTGTATGTTGATTTTGTATACTGTAACTTTACTGAATTTGTTTATGTGTTCTAACAGTTTTTTGGGAGAGTCTTTAGGTTTTTCCAAATATAAGATCTATCATCTGCAAACAAGGATAATTTGACTTCTTTCTTTTCAATTTGGATGTACTTAATTTCTTTTTCAGGTTTGATTGCTCTAGGTAGCTTTTCTAGTACTATGTTAAATAAAAGTGGTGACAGTGAGCAACCAGATCTTAGAGGAAAGGCTTTCAGTTTTTCCCTATTCATTATGATACCTAGCTATGAGTCTGTCATATATGGCATTTATTATGTTGAGGTATGTTCTTTCTATTCTGTTTTTTTTTTAGTGTTTTTATTATAAAGGGGTGCTGAATTTTATCAAATGCTTTTTCAGCATTAACTTAAAAGATCATGTGGTTTTTGTCCTTCATGGTATTGTTATAATGTATTAAATTGATTAATTTGTGTATGTCAAACCATCCTTGCATCCTTGGGATAATCTCCTTCGTCATGATGAATAATCCTTTTAATATAACAGTAGTTTACACATCACAATTACAATATTCTGTGTCTTTCTGTGTGTATGTTATTACCAATGAGATTTTTACCCTCAGATGATTTATTTTTGCTCATTAATACCCTTTTCTTTCAGAATGAAGAACTCCCTTTAGCATTTCTTATAAGACAGGTCTGGGTTGATGAAATCCCTCAGTCTTTGTTTGTCTGGGAAGGTCTTTATTTCTCCATCATAAGCTTGAAGGATATTTTAGCCAAATATATTATTCTAGGGTAAAAGTTCTTTTCTTTAGCACTTTAAGTATGTCATGCCACTCTCTCTTATCCTGTAAGATTTCTACTGAAAAGTCTGCTGCCAAATGTATTTGAACTTCATCCTATGTTATTTCTTTTCTCTTTTAGAATTCTTTCTTTATCCTTGACTTGGGGACTTGGATTATTAATGCCTTGAAGCAGTCACCTTTGGGTTATATCTGCTTGGTGTTTTATAAGCTGCTTATATTTGAGTGTTGATATCTTTCTCTAGGTTTGAGAAGTTCTCTAATATTATCTCTTTGAATAAACTTGTACCTCTGTCTCTCTTTCTACCTCTTCTTTAAGGCTACTGACTCTTGCATTTGCCCTTTTGAGGCCATTATCTAGATCTTATAGGTATGCTTCATTGTTTTCATTCTTTTTTCTTTTATCTCTTCTGAGTATGTATTCTCTTTTCTTTTTCAACTTTTTTTTTGAGACAGAGTCTTGCTGTGTCACCCAGGTTGGAGTGCAGTGGTGCAATCTTAGCTGACTGCAACCTCCACCTCCCAGGTTCTCCACCTTCCAGGTTCAAGCAATTCTCATGCCTCAGCCTCCTGAGTAGCTGGTACTACAGGTGGACACCACCAAGTACCACTAATTATTTTTTGGTTTTAGTAGATACAGGGTTTTACTATGTTGCTCAGCCCAGTCTCAAACTCCTGGCCTCAAGGGATCTACCCACTTCAGCCTTCCAAAGTGCTAGGATTATAGGCGTAAACCACCATGCCCAGCCTGACTGTGTATTTTCAAATAGCCTGCCTTCAAGCTCAATAATTCTTTCTTCTGCTTGATCAATTCTGCTATTTAATAGACTCTCATGCATTCATCAACATATCAAATGCATTTTTCAACTGCAGAATTTCTTCCCAATCCTTTTGTTTGTTAAATTTATCTGATAGAATTCTGAATTCCATCTCTATTTTTAATTTCTTTAAATTCCCTCAGAGCAGCTATTTGAATCCTCTGACTAATAAGTTACATAGCTCTGCTTCTCCGGAATTGGTCTCACTTACTTCATTTGTGAGATCATGTTTTCCTGGATCGTCCTGATGCTTTTTGGTGTTCATCTGTATCTGGTCTTTGATGAGTTAGATATTTATTATTGTTTTCACATTCTGGGCTTGTTTGAGCATGTCCTTTTTGATAGAGCTTTCTAGGTATTCAGAGGGACTTGGGCCCCAAGTCCAATAATGCTGTGGTTTTGCAGACTTGTATAGGAACCACCTTAGTGGTCCTGGATAAGATCCATAAGAGTTCTCTGGATTAACAGGCAGAAGCTCTTACTCTTTTTCCTTACTTTCTCCCAAACCAATGGAGTCTCTCTCTCTGTACTGAGCCACGTGGAACTGGGGGTGTAGTGATGTAAACACCCCGTAGCCACAACCACTGAGACTGCACTGGGTCAGACCTGAAACTAGCACAGCATTGGGTCTGGCTCAAAGCCCTTCCCTTCAGGAAGGCAAGCTCTCCCAGAACCTGGATATGTTGAGATGCTGTCTGGGAGCCAGAGATCGGAGTCAAAAACCTTAGCAATTATATGATGTTTTATTCTACTACAGTTAAGCTGGCACTCAAAGTATAATACAAAGTCCTTCCCACTCTTTCCTCCTCTCTCCGCTGTGGCTGAGCTGGTACCTTTCTCCACGGTCACAGCCAACACTGGTCAACGGGATTCTGCCAGGTGACTGCCATTGCTCACTTAAAGCCCTTTAGTCAGCTTGCAGAGAATGCTAACCGGCCAGGGATTTACCTTTCATGGTAGGTTCAGAAATGTCTGAGAGCCTAGGCCTGGACTCGGGGCCCCCAGGAGCCTGCTTGTTGCTGTACCCCACTGAGGCTGAGTTGGTACCAGAATTTTAGTTTCTGTGACAGTGTATCTGTGTACAGATAGTCCTTAAAATTTGGTGTTCTAGCTGTGTGGATGAATGGTATAAGTTTCAACTCCATCATCTTGCTCTGCCAAAAAAAAAAAACACACACACACACACAAAAAGTGCCCAGGTGTGGTGGCTGGCTCACACCTGTAATCCCAGCACCTTGAGAAGCTGAGACCGGTGGATCACCTAAGGTTGGGAGATCCAGACCAGCCTGACCAACATGGAGGAACCCCGTCTCTACTAAAAATACAAAATTAGCCAATTGTGGTGCTGGGTGCCTGTGATCCCAGCTACTTGGGAGGCGGAGGCAGGAAGATCACTTGAACCTGGGAGGCAGAGGTTGTGGTGTGCTGAGATCATGCCGTTGCACTCCAGCCTGGGCAACATGAGAGAAATGCCATCCAAAAAAAAAAAACAAAAACAAAAAAACTACATGCAAAGATACATAATTTCATTTATTAATCATACACTATTATTGTTATATAGAATATTTCATTTTTTGCTAAAATTAGAGTCAACTTTACTATTCAGCAAAAAAGAGCAAATAATTTTATCTGTTACATTTGGGAAATTTTAACAAATGTAACAGTGTGTTACCTGTTGAAAAACACTTTTTAATTTTTTTATCTCTTTTTTTTTTCCACATAAAAGCCTCATGAGGAAAGGAGAGTAAGAATTATCCCAATTTTACATATAAAGAAAATTCAGCTCAGAGATTAAGTAATTTGACGAAGGTCATCACAATTTAGAAGTGTAATTGTCAGAGATTCAAGACTTGATTATTCCCAGGGACATTCCTGTGATATTAACCTGCCTTGGAAAACCTGGAAAGTCTTTATAGAGCCATACAACTTGATTATTAATGAAGAATTAAGGAGAGCCACAAGAGTATGGATCAGGGTATCTGAAAAGTGTCAGGTACCTAGTGGGTTATCCACTGGAGTGGAGTAAAGAGAACAGGCCCAAGAAAACCTCATGTGGGCTCCTACCCAAAATTAGCAGGCCCAGAATCCAGCTGAGAAGGGAACTAAGATGAGACAGAAGTCAAGTACTAAAGGGAAGGGATCAGGGGATATTGAAAAGAAACGGACTTGTTGACAGTTTAAACCATGGTCCTTCCCGGCCACCCTTTCAATTAGGTTTGGCAAGGATCTAAGCTGTTCCCAGTGGATATGAACACACATGAAGTGTCTTCAGGTGTAGCTTATGATACAGCATGTGGCTTCTCCCTATTTCCTTCTGCTTTCCCACCTGCTAGAACGCAGGTATGATGGAACCATGCAATATTAATGAATGTGGTCCCTGATTGTCTACGTGAGGCAGGCAGACTGCCAGCTGAAATTCTCACCTGTGTCTGTTATGAGCATGAGAAAAATATCTTTTGTTTCTTAAGACAGAGATCCCCAAAACTTTTTAACACCAGGGACTGGTTTCATGGACGACAGTTTTTCCACAGACAGGAGGGAGATGGTTTTGGGATGATTCAAGTGAATTACCTGTCCCGTGCACTTTATTTCTATTATTATTACATTGTAATATATGATGGAATAATTATGCAACTCACTGTAATATAGAATCAGTGGGAGTCCTCAGCTTGTTTTCCTGCAACTAGACAGTCCTATCTAGGGGAGATGAGAGAGACAGTGACAGATCATCAGGCATTAGAGTCTTATAAGGAATGCACAACCTAGATCCCGGGCATGTGCAGTTCATAACAGGGTTTGTGCTCCTATGAGAATCTAATGCCATCAATAATCTGACAGGAGGTGGAGCTCAGGTGGAAATGCAAGTGATGGAGAGCGGCTGTAAATGCTGATGAAGCTTCACTTGCTTCTCACCTCCTGCTGTTTGGCCCACTTCTTAACAGGCTACAGACCAGTACCAGTCATGGGGTTGGGGACCCCTGTCCTATGATACGTATTTTTTTCAAATTGTATCAACTTCGTCTTACCTCACGAATGTAGGAGTAAACTAACATTTACATCCTATGCCCACACCCAATTAGATGCTTAACCTGTGTCTGATTGAATAATTGTAATAACCCTGCAAGGTGGATATATTTTTATTTTGTAGATGAGAAAACTAGGTCTAAGGAGAGGTTAACTGACTTGATGAAGGCTTCATGGGAGACAATGAAATGTAAGGGTGGGAAGTGGAGTTTTGACTGGCTGGTTACAGAGCCTGCCTGTGCTCTTCATTGGGATGTAATTTTTAATCTCCCGAAGCCTCATTTTCTTCTTCTGTGAAACAGGGATAGTGACAGAACCTGTCTCATAGGGTTCTTGGGAAATTCAATAAGATAATCAATCTGAAGTGCCTGATATATATTAAGAGCTCAGTAAATGCTGATGTCTTTATTCCACAGCTAGTAAACGGTTGAGATAAGATCCAAACCAAATTCTCTGAAGCTCCAAAACCCATAATCTTGTCACCCAGGGAGCAAGATCTGATCCGTCTTTGTGCTGCCTGTTTCCTGCCTTTAGAACATGTTTTTCCTCCTTTCCGACACCCATAGATGCTCTCTTTTTAGAGTATTGCTTGTGAGGCTGTGGCCCTGGTATTATATCTGCTACTGAAACTAAAAGTGGTCATAAAGAAAATATAGTTTCCTGCCATTAGAAAGACTTTCTCCTGTGTCCAGGGAGATGTTTCATCCATTTAATACACAACACAGTTATATAAGTCCTCCAGTCAAAACACTCCAAAATATCTATTTTAAAAAACATAGTTAAGATGTCATACTTTTCCCTACAGTACTTGAGAGCTAAATGTGTAGCAACATTTGTCTCTGTTTCCTTGTCCTGAGGTTTCTCCCCTTTCTTCCAGGTCATCTGTCTGCTGATGGTTCCTGCCCTTTTTCTGCAAGCACATCAATGTGGCCATTCAAAGATCCACACACGTGAAGGAATTCACTTCCAGGAAACGTAAGTGCATTTGCCCAATATCAGTCTCCCTTTTTTTTTTTTTAAGTCCTTTTCTTTCTTAGTAGAATGCTTATCACCATCAGTTAAAAAAAAAGATTGGGAGTTGGGGAGAGGTGGGTCAAAGGACATAACTTTCAGTTAGAAGAAATAAGTTCAAGAGATCTATTGTACAGCAGTCAAACTATTGTACACATAGTTGTACAAATTGTATTCTTGAAAATTGCTGAGAGTAGATTTTCAGTGATTTTAACAAAACAGACACAAAATGGTATGTATGTGAGGTAATGTATATGTTAATTCGCTCAATTCAGCCATTACATAATGTATACATATTTCAAAACATCACGTGGTACACAATAAATACATACAATTTTTATTTGTCAATGAAAGAAATGGGAAGCCTTTTTCATATTCCCCTAGAGCATCCCTGCTCATTAGAAATGTATTAGTCCGTTTTCATGCTGCTAATAAACACATACCCGAGACTGGGTAGCTTATAAAAGAAAGGTTTAATGGACTCGCAGTTCTGTGTGGCTGGGGAAGCCTCACAATCATGGTGGAAGGTGAATGGTATGTCTTACGTGGTGGGAGACGAGAGAAATTAGAGCCAAAAAAAGGGAGTTCCCCTAATAAAATCATCAGATCTTCTGAGACTTATCCACTACCAAAAGAACAGTTTGGGGGAAACAGCCCCCATGATTCAATCATCTTCTACCAGGTTCCTCCCACAATGTGTGGGAATTATGGGAGCTACAATTCTAGATGAAATTTGGGTGGGGACACAGCCAAACCACATTAAGAACTCTCTGCAATGATTGGAATGATTTATGTTTGTGCTATGCTGACCAGTATGGTAGCCTCTAGCCACATGTGGCTATTGAGCACTTGAAATATGGCTAGTGTAACTCAAGAAACTGAAACTATAATTAGAGCATATTTAATTTTTATTACCTTAAATATAAATTGCAATAGGTAGCTAGTGGCTGCTGTATTGGCAGCTTTCTGAAGTCTAGATAAGTGCTGTCCAATAGGAAGCATAATATAAGCCACATATGTAATTTAAAAATGTCTAGTAGCCGTATTAAAAAGTTAAAAGAAAAAAATGCAGGTAAGAGTTATTTTAATGACATATTTTATAATCATGTTATGCACTCTTAATGTACAATAAAATAAGCATGTAATTAATATTAACGTTTTGTCAGACATTTACTTTTTTACACTGATTCTTTGAAAATCTCTTTGGAAATCTCTATTTTATACTTTCAGACATCTCAATTGAAACCACTCAGATTTCATGTGCTCAACAAACACAGGTGCCTAATGGCTACCATATTGGATAGCGCAGCCCTATAGCATTAAAGTGTATGCTTCTTAGTGGCAGGGATCTGTCTTGTTCATCAATAAATCCTTTGCTTTCAACACTATGCTTGCCCATAACAAGTCTTTAACAAATGTGTTCATTGACTCCCGTTCATGGTGATCAATTCTGACACTGGATTTACAGTTAAACCAAAGAGTGCCTACAAAAATATATTAAGCTCTTATATTAGCTTTTTCATTTAGAGTTAAATCTATTTCATTTTTACAAGTACCTAAATGTCATGAGTTTCCATGTATATTGTGAAGTTTAATGCTTGAGAGAAGGAATCAGCAAACTTTTTCTATAAAGGACCGGATAGTAAATATGTTAAGCTCTGCAAGTCATATAGGCTCTGTGGTAACTACCAACCTCTGCTGCTCTAGAGCAAAGAGATCATAGACCATATGTAAATGTATGGGTGTGCTTGTGTTTCAATAAAACTTTATTTACAAAGACAAGCATTAGGCAGGATTTGTTCCTGAATACTGAATTTTATGAGCCCTTGCTTTAGAGTAAGGTCTATATTTTAAATGTATGTTGTCCTTAATACATCTAACACAGTACTGTATAAACTAGAGGTGCTCAATATATAAATGCTGACCTAATATGAGAAAAGTATTCTGCTTCTGTTTAAAACCACCAGTTCATGTATTCTTTTAGGAAACATTTATTGCATGTTTAAATTGCTGCATCCTCAGAACCTTGCACCATGCCAGACACATAGTGATTAACAAACGCTTATTACTGACTAATAAATGGATTAAATAGCCTACTAGGGGCTGAAGGAATCTGGGAGGACTTCAAAAAGGTGGTAGCATTTGAAATGAGTATTAAAAGTGAGTAAAAGGTAGTAGAGAAACCCGTCAAATACTCCCTCAGGTAGGTGAAAAAAGTCAAAGTCAACATCAGTAGTCATAAATTATGTTGGTAGTAGTTATTCTTTTTGGGGGGTTTGGGGGGTGTGCAGAGTCTCACTCTGTCACCCAAACTAGAGTGCAGTGACATTATTTCTCCTCACTCCAACCTCCGCTCCCCTGGTTAAAGCAATTCTCCTGCCTCATTCTCCGGAGTAGCCGGGATTACAGGCACAGGCCATCACACCTGGTTAGTTTTTATATATTTTTTTAGAGATAGGGTTTCTCTGTGTTGGCCAGGTTGGTCTCAAACTGACCTCAAGTCATCTGTGCACCTCAGCCTCCCAAAGGGCTGGAATTACAGGCATGAATCATCATGCCCTGCTGATGGTAGGTATTCTTGATGTGATGTAATAAAAATGGCCCTTTACCTCTGTGTTTTTCTTCCCAATTAACTCATAAAATCGGTCTTATTATGGGAAAAATATTAGATAAATTCCCGTGGAGGGGCATCCTACAGAATATCTGAACAGTACGCCCCAAATTGTCAAGGTCATCAAAGACAAAGAACGTCGGAGGAACTGTCATGGCCAAGAGGAGGCTAAGGAGACATGAGGCCTAAATGTCATGTGGTATCCTGGGACAGAAAAGGGAATTCTGGAAAGACTAAGGAAATCTGAATAAAGTATAGACTTTAGTATGTGATAATGTATCAGTATTGATTTATTAACTGTGACAAATATCCCATAATAAGATGTTAATAATAGAGGACACTGAATATGGGGTATATGGAAACACTATACTCTCTGCTTATTTTTTTCTATAACTATAAAAGCATTTAAAAAAAATAATGTCTATTTAAAAATAAAGAGCAGATATAGTCTACCAGCCAGCAGGACTGGAGTGCTAATTGCAAAATTGGCCAAAAATTTAAAAGTAGGGTTCTCTAGCAAGAAGAAAAGGGCACCTAAATCTAGATAGAATGAACAGCATGAGCAAAGACATGGAGACTCAGCATAGTCACTGGCATACACTTCTTGCTAATGACACATAGTGTCATGAGTGACAGGGTGAGACATGAAAGGGTTTTGGGTGGGATGGGGAAACATGACCAAATTTGTGTTTTAAATCTGAGAAGTGGGACCATGACATTGGTGGTGGGAGTCACCTATGTTTGTTTTGTAGTGGATAATAATATCACATCAAGAATAGTGCAGCATTAATCTGTTTTTACTATTAAAAGTACCCTCTAGGCTGAGCCCTTTAACACTGGCAGAAAGAGGCAGATGAACTCATAGAACAATATCAATTAGTTCTAGTCCTTTTCTTCTGCTTTATTTTTCAATTAGTGATATGGTAATGGTATTGAGAGCCAAAGCTTGCCATTGCAAGAACAAGGCTAAAGACCTCAGCAAGCAGCTGAGGCAGTGAATGCCAACTACATCTCTGTTAATATCCTCATTTTCTAGATGAGTAAACAGAGGCATAAAGGGATTAAGTTACTGATCCAAGGCCTCACAGTCAGAATTTAAACCTTAATACCACACAATACTATTGTTGCTGTAACAAGTATCATTCTGGTTAAAATCATACTCTCTTAAGTGAGAAATGATTAAGGTTATCACTTTTGTTTTTAAAACTTTTATTAATGGGTACGTGAAGCCATGTAGACCTGTAAAAACTAAATATGGCTGAACCAGAATGCATACCTGTACCTGACACCCTAGCCAACTAGAAGGAGATTTTGAGAAGATGCCACCTTGGGTCACCAGATGGTGCAATGTTCATGTCAGTGGTAATGATAATACCACAGAATTGAAAAGAACATATGTGTAGAAAGCTATCTGGTAGCATTGAATCAAGTGTGTAAGTTTCTTGTGGCTGCCATAACAAATTATCACAAGAATCATGGCTTAAAACAACCGAAATTTATTCTCTCACAATTCTGGAAGCCAGAAGTCAAAAATCAAGGTACTGGCAAGGCCATAGTCCCTCCACATATTCTAGGGGGATTTTCTTGATGGCTGTTTTAATTTCAAGTATGTTGAGGAGAGAGGAAGAAGAGAGGTAATATGATAAATAACAATAATTTAAATTTCTTTCTTCTGCATATTACCGCACCCTTTCATAATCTCCCTGAATTAGTTTTATACTCTCACTACCTGCACCTTGTAATGTCAATTATTTAAGATACCAAGAAGTAGCTCTTTCATACTCTAAAGTTAAGGACCTCTAATATAAGGCATTTTTTTAAATTAGCCTGACTTCCAATTATCTTAATACAAATATATTCATTTAATCTTGCAAGTTGGTCTGTATAGAGAATTAATATGAGGATCTAGTTTGAACATGAAAATGTACACTTGGAGACAGGTGTCCATATATCTGTTCTTGTGGCTATGGTAACCGCAATTCTAAGACCAAAAATAATGGAGTGAGATGGTATTCAGACTGATGAGAACATCTTTTTGCAGAGATTTTTAGTGCTGAATCTCAGTGGCTTTCCAAGGATGCAAAACCTGTGTTTCAGACCTAGTGTGTGAGGGATGAGGCCTTGAAACTCTGTCTCCTTACTCTGACAGAGTTTTTAATCACAGATTTGGGGCTTCAGATATTTATCATTTTCATCCCATCTTAACAATTATGATAGCTTCTTATTTCTGAACTCATCATTATTATAGAATTTCCTCAGAGTATTGGAGACTTTACCTTCAACTCTACTGCGGAAATTTCATATACCAAGGAGATGACAACACCATGACTTTTTATATCATTTGTCTCCTAAATATGCATTTGAAAGCACTGCAAAGTAGCGTGAGTTTGTGGTTGAACATGAGGTGTATGATTGTTGCTGCCACTTCATGGCCTGAGGTTGCCGACAGATTTGGTGATTGTCTAATTAATTTGATTAATATTGACAACATAAACAGGCATCTGATCTCAAGGTGAGAGATGTCTGTTTTACATCTTTAGTAAGTTTATTGAGATTTAATTCCATGTCATACAATGTAATAGTTTGATGCGTACTAGTAAGTGGTTGTTAGTATATTCATAAAAGTTCAGTTATATCAGCACTGGCTAATTTCAGAACATTTTCATCACCCCCAAAAGAAACTCAGACATATTAGCAGTCACCTCTCATTCTCCCTCCCCCCAGCCCATGAAAACCACTAATATAATTTTTGCCTTTATGGATTTGCCTCTTATGGACATTTCATATATGTGGAAACACATAACACTATATCCTTCTGTATCTGATTTCTTTCAGTTAACATAACATTGTTAAAGTTTATCCCATGTTTATAGCATGTGTCAGAACTTCATTCCTTTTTAGTAACATTCTATTGCATATACATTTTCATCGGATAAACAAACGTGGTATACACATGCAATAGAATGAACACAAATTTTTTTCTACTTTTTGGCCATTATGAAGAATGCTGCTATAAGAATTTGTATATAATTTGTTGTGTGGACACATTATCATATCTCTTGAGTGTATGCCTAATAGTAGAATTATCAAACCACGTAATAACTCTTATGTTTACCATTTTGAAGAACTGGGAAACTGATGTTCAATGTGGCTTCATTATTTTACCTTGCCACCAGCAATGTATATATGTTCCAATTTCTCCATATTCTCTTCAATACTCCTTAGTGCCCACCATTTTTTTACTTTGGTCATGGTACTGGGTATGAAGTGATATTTCATTGTGGTTTTAATTTTTATTACTTCAACAACAATGATGTTGAGCATTGTTTTATGTACTTATTGGCCATTTTTGTATCTTTGGAGAAATGTCTATGTAGATCCTTTGTCTATTTTATATTTGTCTTTCTGTTGTTGAATTTAATCAGTTCATTGAATATTTGCAAAGTGGTCTCTTGCCAGATACATGACTTATAAATATGCATTCAATTCTTGCATTCAGTGGATTGTCTTTTCACATTATTGGTGGTGCCCTTTGAAGCCCAAACATCTTAAATTGTTATAATGTTAAATTATCTATTTTTCCTTTGTTGCATGAGCTTTTGTTGTCATATCAAAGAAACATTGCCTACTCCAACGATCTACAACTGCTTTCTTCTAAGAATTCTAATAACGTATACATTTGGCTTCTGACCCAATAAGTGTTAACATTTACATATGGTATGTGGTAAGAGGTCAACTTTGTTTTTTTTGCATGTTGATATCTAGTTGTCCTAGTATCATTTGTTGGAAAGAATTTTATTTCTCTTTTTTAATTTTCTTGCAACACTTGTCAAAAAATCAGTCCCTCATAAATGTAAAGGTTTAATTCAGTACACTCAATTTTATTTTATTGATCTATGTATCTATCCTATGCCAGCACCACGCTGTCTTGATTATTGTAGTTTTGTAGTAAGTTTTGAAAATCAGTAAGTATGTCTTTCGATTTTGTGTTTTTTCATTTCTTTTGTTTTTCCTTAGTTTCTTTCAATTATGTTTTGCAGTTTTTAAATGTTAATGTTTCACTTCTTTTGCTATACTTATTTCTCAATAGTATAGTATCTTATGTTCTTATAGATGGAGTTTTTAAAATTTCATCTTTGAAACTTTTATGTTGCCTTGTATCTTATGATCTTATTGAACTGACTTATTAAATCTAATAATTTTGTGGAAGATTTGATAGGATTTTCTATATACACAGTGATGTCACCTGCGAATAGGGATAGTTTAACGTTATTCTTTTCAATCTGGATGTCTTTAATTCATTTCCTTGTCTAATTGCCCTGGCTAGAACCTCCAGTACAATGTAAAACAGAAATAATCAGAGTGGACATCTATGTCTTACTCCTGATCTTCAGGGCAAGTGTGCAGTCTTTTTACCATTACATGTCATATTAATTGTGCGGTTTTGGTAGATGCTATTAGGTTGAGGAAGTTTCATTCTGTTCCTACTTTGTTATTGTTTTCATTGTGAAAATGTGTAGAGTTTTGTCAAATGCTTTCTCTTCATCTATTCAGCTGATTATGATTTCTTCTACCAACAGGGTATATTACATTGATTGATTTTCTTAGGTTAAAGTAACCTTGAATTCTTCAAACATATTCCACATTTTATGGTGTTTAAGTCTTATATATGCTTCCAATAATGACCTCATATAATGAATTAGAAATTATTTCCTCTTGAATGTTTTGGAAGAGTTCAAGAAGGATTGGTGTCAATTCTTCAAAAGTTTGATAGAATTCACTAGAGTCCATACAGGCCTGGGTTTTTCATAGTGAAATTTTTTATTACTAATTCAATATCTTCATTTGTTATAGGCCTATTTCTAGTTTCTATATCTTCTTAAATCAGATTTAACAGTTTATGTCTTTATAGAAATTTATCAGTTTCATCTAGGTTATCTAGTTTGCTGACCTGCAATTGTTCTTAATAGTCCCTTACAATCTTTCCAATTTCTGCATAGGTCTGTAGTTACATCCATTCTTTTACTCCTGATTTTAGTAGCTTAAGTCTTCTTTCTTAGGTAATCTAGATAATGGTTGGTTAACTGTGTTTATCTTTTTCAAGAACCAGTTTTTAGTTTTTAAAAATTTTTTATTGTTTTTGTTTTCTAAGTTGACTTCTGCTCTAATAGTTATTATTTTATTCCTTCTGCCTGAACTAGGTTTAGTTTTCTTTTTATAGGTTTTCTTCAGGTGGAAGGTTAGGTTACCAATTTGATATTTTTAAATAGAGATGTTTATAGCTATAAATTTTTTCTCTAGTGATCACTTTAACTTTATTCCGTTTCAGTATATTTTATCATTTTTATTAAATTCAAACTATTTCCTAGTTTTCTTTTTTATTTTTTGCCCACTGGTTACTTAGACACACATTGTTTAATTTCTACACATTTCTGAATTTTCTAAATTTTCTTTTGTGATTTCTAATTTCCTTCTATTGTGATCAGAGAACATATTTTGTGTAATGTCATTTCTTTTAAATTAATTCAAGCTTGTTTTATTTTCTAAAATATGTTCTGCTCTTGAGAATGTCACATACACTTGACAGTAGTCTATACTCTTCTTTTATTGGGTGGGGTAATCTATAGATGTATGTTTAGTGTAGTTGGTTTGTAGTGGTGCTCAAGTTATCCATATCTCTGTTGGTTTTTATGCCTACTTGTTCTATCCATTATTAAAAGTGTAATACTGAAGTCCTCAATTGCTGAATTGTCTATATCTCTCTTCAGTTTTGTCAGTTTTTGTAACATATATGTTGGAGCTCTCTCCTTAGGTACATATATGTTGTCTTTTTATAATTATAAAATATCCTTCTTTGTCTCTAGTACCAATTTTTGTCATAAAGTCTATTTTTTCTGATATTGGTTTAGGAGCTCTAGATTTCTGTTGTGAACTATTTTCATAGTATTTCTGTTTCCATGCTTTATCTTTCAACTATTTGTGTGTTTTAATCTAAAATGTATTTCTTACTGATCACACATAGTTGGTTTATGTTTATTTCTCCATTCTTCCAATCTTGATTTTTTTTAATGCAAGCATTTATTTATATTTAATGTAATTACTGATAAAGTACAATTTACATTTGATACTTTGCTATTTGTTTTTCGTCATGGCTTATGTCTTTTTTCTTGCTTTATTTTTGCATTTCTGCCTTCTTTATGTTAAATATTTTATAGAGTATCCTTATTTCTTTTACTATATGTTTTTATGTTATTTTCTTAACAGGTGCCCTGGAGACATAATTAACATGGTAACTTAAACAATCTACTTTAAATTAATATCAAGTTATTTGCTATTAATTCAGTGGTGTGCAACACAATTGCTCCATTTTAGCTCCATATCCTCTCTTCTCTACTCTTACTGACATACAAACTACATCTTTATACATTATAGTCCTATCAACACAGTATTATAATGATTGTTTATGCAGTTGTTACTGTCTAATCAAATAGAATAAGAGAAATATTATGAATGAAAATATATTTGTAATCTTAAAGTTATTTATGGATTTACTATTGCCAGTGCATTTTATTTCTTCATGTGAGCTTAAGTTACTGTCTAATATCCTTTCATTTTAACCTGAAGTAATCTCATTAGTGTTTCTTGTGAACCAGATCTACTGGGCATGAATTCTGGTTTGTTTCTTTGAGAGTCTCTTCATCTCTCCTCCATTCTTCATTTTTCAGGGGTAGTTTAGCTGGACATATATTTTTTTGCTTGACAGTCTTCTATTTCAGCATTTTTTAGTGTGCTATCCCATTGCCTTCTGGGATTCATATTTCTAACAAAAAGTCAGATATTAATTGTATAGACAATCCCTGGTATGCAATGAGTTACTTTTCTCAAATTTCTTTCAAGAGTCTCTCTTTGTCTCTGGCTTTCAGCAGATAGATTAAGTGTCTCTAGGTACAGGTCTCTGTTTATTTTACATATAATTTATTCAAATGATTGCATTGCAGATTAATATTTTTGTGTCAAATTTGAAAGGTTTTGGCTATTCTTTTTAAAATATTTTTGATTAAAGTTTTAGATTCACAGCAAAATGAGAGGAAGATACAGAGTGTTTATATGTACTCTCTGTCCTCACACATTTACAGCCTCTCCCATTACCAACATCCTCTACTGGAGTAGTAGACTTTTTAAAATTAGTGAACCTAGAGACGGATCCAAGATGGCAGATTAGAGCAGCTCAGGATTGCAGCTCCCAGTGAAACCGCGGAGGGTGAGTGGACACCGCATTTCCAGATGGATTTTTACTGCCTACAGACCAGGAGATTCCCAGGCTGAGGAGCCCCACGGGTCGCCAGCGCGGCTGTCTTGGCCAGCACCCCGGTGCTGCGGTTCTCCATGGGCACCGTTTTAGCTGGCAATTGAAGCTACGGAAAGAGTCGCCCATTCAAGTGATAGAAAAGGGGACTGAAACGGGGAGCCAGGCCAAGAGAGTCCCGGGCAAAAAAGCACCACAAATCTCAGCTTGGCTGTTTCAGCTGGCACAGGCTCAGTGGGTCACCACATGGGAAATCGCACAGATCCCGGCGCCTTTTCAACAGGTGACTGGAACACCTGGGAGACAGTCAACCGTTCGCTCTGAGGCAGGGCGCCAGGTGATCAGGCTCCGCTGGTCCCACCCCCACTAAAAAACAGCAATCTGAAACACTCTGGATTGAGAGTTTCATGGCAAGCATAGCTGAACCTGGGACGGTCTAGCTCTGTGGGGGAGGGGTGTCCACCATTACCGAGGCAGTCCACCACTACGGAGGTAGTCCACCATTGCTGAGGCAGTACTAACTATATCCATATAACAGGACAGCAGGGAAGTTGACACGGCAGCTGCATGGAGCCCACAGCTGCTCAGGAAAGCCTCCGTAGGCAGACAGCGACTAGGCTGCCTCCTGGCTGGGCAGGGCAGCCCTGAAAAAAGGCAGCAGGACAGCAGAAACTCATAAACAAAGCCCTAAATCCCCAGTACAGAGCACCAGGGAAAAAAAAAGAAGGGGGTTTATGAGTTCAGCTGCAGCAGACTTAAACATACCTGCCCAGCAGCTCTGAATGAACAACGGAGCTCACAGCTCAGCATGAAAGCTCCTATACAGGACAGACTGTCTCCTTAAGCAGCTCCCTGAACCCCCGTATATCCAAAGAGTCACCTCATAAAGGAGAGCTCAGACAGACATCTGGCGGGTATCCTTCTGGGACAAAGATAACAGAAGAAGAAACTGGCAGCAATCCTTACTGTTCTGCAGCAGCTGCAGGTGACTCCCAGGCAAGCAGGGCCTGGATTGGACCTAAGCAGTCCTACAGCAGAGGGGCCTGAATGTTAGAAGGAAAACTAAGAAACAGAAAGAAATAACTTTGTCATCAACAAACTGGATGTCCACGCAGAGACTTAATCTGACAGTCAACAACAACAAAGACAACAGGTGGATAAATCCACAAGGATGGGAAGAAACCAGCACAAAAAGGATGAACACACCCGAAACCAGAAAGCCTCTCCTCCTACAAGGGATTGCAACTCCTCACCAGCAAGGGAACAAGGCTGGATGGACAATGAATGTGATGAATTGACAGAATCAGGCTTCAGAGGTGGGTAATAAGAAACTTCTGTGAGCTAAAAGAACATGTTCTAACCCAATGCAAAGAAACTAAGAACCTTGAAAGAAGATTTAATGAAATGCTAACGAGAATGGACAACTTAGAGACGAATATAAATGACTTGATGGAATTGAAAAACACAACACAAGAACTTCGCAAAGCATGCAAAAGTTTCAACAGCCGAATTGACCAAGCAGAAGAAAGGATATCGGAGGTCAAAGTACAACTCAATGAAATAAAATGAGAAGGCAAGATTAAAGAAAAAAGGGTAACAAGGAATGAACAAAGTCTTCAAGAAATATGGGACTATGTGAAAAGACCTAATCTATGTTTGATAGGTGTACCTGAATGTGATGGAGAGAATGAATCCAAGCTGGAAAATACTCTTCAGGATATTAT
>CAUYLG010033911.1:0-36290 GCA_963573385.1 Cacajao melanocephalus
GAATAGACCAATAACAAGTTCTGAAACTGAGGCAGTAATTAATAGCCTACCAACCATAAAAGTCCAGGACCTAATAGATTCACAGCCAAATTCTACCAGAGGTACAAAGAGGAACTGGTATCATTCCTTCTGAAACTATTCCAAACAACAGAAGAAGAGGGACTCCTTTCTAACTCTTTTTATGAGGCCAGCATCATCCTGATACCAAAACCTGGCAGAGACACAACAAAAAAAGAAAATTTCAGGCCAATATCCCTGATAAACATCGATGCAAAAATCCTCAATAAATTACTGGCAAACCAAATCCAGCAGCACATCAAAAAGCTTATCTACCACATTCAAGTCTTTATCCCTGGAATGTAAGACCATTTCAACATATGCAAATCAATCAACGTAATCCATCACATAAACAGAACCAATGACAAAAACCACATGATTATCTCAACAGATGCAGAAAAGGCCCTTGATAAAATTAAACACCCCTTCATTGATAAAAACACTCAGTAAACTAGATATTGATGGAACATTTCTCAAACTAATAAGACTATTTATGACAAACACTCAGACAATATCAAAATGAATGGGCAAAAGCTAAAAACATTCCCTTTGAAAACTGGCACAAGACAATGATGCCCTCTCTCACCACTCCTGTTCAACATAGTACTGGAAGTTCTGGCCACAGCAATAAGGCAAAAGAAAGAAATAAAGTGTATTCAAATAGAAAGAGAGGAAGTCAAATTGTGTCTGTTTGCAGATGACATGATTGTTTATTTAGTAAACCCCATCATCTCAGCCCAAAAACTCCTTAAGCTGATAAGCAACTTGAGCAAAGTCTCAGGATGCAAAGGCAATGCGGAAAAATCACAAACATTTCTATAAACCAAACAGAGAGCCAAATCATGAACTCCCATTCATAATTGCTACCAAGAGAATAAAATTCCTAGGAATACAACTTATAAGAGATATGAAGGACCTCTTCAAGGAGAACTACAAACCACTGCTCAAGAAAAACAGAACACAAACAAATGGAAAAACATTCCATGCTCATGGATAGGAAGACTCAATATCTTGAAAATGGCCATACTCCCCAAAGTAATTTAGAGATTCAATGCTATTGCCATCAAGCTACCATTGACTTTCTTCACAGATTTTTTTTTTTTTTTTTTTTTTGAGACAGAGTCTTGCTCTGTCGCCAGGCACCAGGCTGGAGTGCAGTGGCGCAATCTTGGCTCACTGCAACCTCCGCCTCCTGGGTTCAAGCAATTCTCCAGCCTCAGCCTCCCGAGTAGCTGGGATTACAGGCGTGTGCCACCATGCCCAGCTAATTTTTTTTTTTAATTTTTAGTAGAGACAGGGTTTCACCATGTTGGCCAGGATGGTCTTGATCTCTTGACCTTGTGATCCGCCCGCCTCAGCCTCCCAAAGTGCTGGGATTACAAGCGTGAGCCACCGCGCCCGGCCCTCTTCACAGAATTTTTAAAAACTACTTTAAATTTCCTATGGAACCAAAAAAGAGCCCACATACTCAAGACAATCCTAAGCAAAAAGAACAAAGCCGGCTTTGAGGCATCATGCTACCTGACTTCGAACTGTACTCCAAGGCTACAGTAACCAAATCAGCATGGTACCGGCACAAAAACAGAGATATAGACCAATGGAACAGAACAGAAACCTCAGAAATAACACCACACATCTACAACCATCTTATCCTTGACAAACCTGACAAAAAACAAGCAATGGGGAAAGGATTTCCTATTTAATAAATAGTGTTGGGAAAACTGACTACCCATATGCAGAAAACTCAAACTGGACCCCCTTCCTCACACTTTATACAAAAATTAACTCAAGATGGATTAAAGACTTAAACATAAGACCTAAAACCATAAAAAACCTAGAAGAAAACCTAGGCAACAGCATTCAGGACACAGACATGGGAAAAGACTTCATGACTAAAACATCAAAAGCAATTGCAACAAAAGCCACTATTGATAAATGGAATCTAATTAAACTAAAGAGTTTCTGCACAGCAAAATAAACTATCATCAGAGTGAATAGGCAACCTACAGAGTGGGAGAAAATTTGTGCAATCTATCCATCTGACAGAGTGCTAATATTTAGAATCTACAAAGAACTTGAACAAGTTCACAAGAAAAAAACAACCCCATCAAAAAGTAGGTGAAGTACATGAACAGAAACTTCTCAAAAGAAGACATTTATGTGGCCAAGAAACATATGAAGAAAAAAGCTCATTATTACTGGTCATAGAGAAATGCAAATCAAAACCATAATGAGATCCCATCTCATGTCAGTTAGAATGGCAATTATTAAAAAGTCAGGAAACAACAGATGCTAGAGAGGATGTGGAGAAATAGGAATGCTTTTACATTGTTGGTGGGAGTGTAAATTAGTTCAACCATTGTGGAAGACAGTGTGGCGATTCCTCAAGGATCTAGAAGCAGAAATACCATTTGACCCAGCAATCCCATTACTGGGTATAAACCCAAAGGATTATAAATTATTCTACTGTAAAGACACATGCACACATATGTTTATTGCAGCATTATTCACAATAGCAAATACTTGGAACCAACCCAAATACCCATCAATGATAGACTGGATAAAGAAAATGTGGCACATATACACCATGAGTATAAAAAACAATGAGTTCATGTCCTTTGCAGGGACATGGATAAAGCTGGAAACCATCATTCTCAGCAAGCAAACACAAGAACAGAAAACCAAATATTGCATATTCTCACTCATAAGTGGGAGCTAAACAATGAGAACATATGGACACAGGGAGGAGACCATCATACACTGGGGTCTGCCAGGGTGTGGGGGACAAGTGAAGGGATAGCATTAGGAGGAATACCTAATGTAGATGACGGGTTGATGGGTCCAGCAAACCACTATGGCACATGTATACCTATGTAACTTGCCTGCATGATCTGCACATGTATCCCAGAACTTAAAATGTAATAAAAACATTTTTTAATTGTGTACCACATGATGTTTTGGAATATGTATACATTATGGAATAAAAGTCCACTAAAGTCTTATTTAATATGTATAAACAGAAAAATTCCAAGTGAAACAAACAAAAGTGTGTCTCAAATTATAAAGATAGTCATTGTTTTTCAATCAATTCTCATACTTGAGTCAATTTATAGGCCCAGAACCCCACTGACGCTGGGGGAAAGCCAGTTCTTCTTGAGGAAATACTCCAACAGACTACAAAAAAAAAAAAAATTATACTGTAAATTTCTCCCAGTCTTCCCCAAAGAGACCTCCAGCAGTACTTTAGGGAAAATAAAATAATCCGATTTTGGGGAGATTACTGGACACTGGCTCTGAAATGATATTAAACATCAATGTGGCTTACCAGTCAGAGTAGGAACTTATAAAGATCAGGTGATAAATGAAGTTTTTAGCTCAAGTTCATCTCACAGTGAGTCAGTGGGTTCCTAAACCCTTCCTATGCATATGAAAGTATGCATTCCCAGTTCCAGAGTGCATAATTGAAACAGACATACTTAGCAGCTGCAAGAATCCCCACATTTGCTCTATGATCTGTGTATTTAGGGCTATTATGATGGGAAAAGCCAAGTGGAAACACTAGAATAACCTCTACCCATGAACACAGTAGATCACCAATAATACAACTTTCATTGAGGGATTTCAGAGATTATTAGTGCCACTGTTAAGAAAAGATGCAAGGACAGCAGTTTACACTATATCCCTATTCAACTCTCCTATTTTGACCTATGCAGAAGACAAATGGATCTTGGAGAATGACAGAGGATTATTATAATTTAAGCCAGGTTAGTGACTCCGATCACAGATACCCCCCCAAAAGTGGGTAGCTGCAGGGAATTTGAAGAAACATAATTGGAAAACTGCTGACAAAGAATATGGGGAAGAGGAATATGAATATACCTCTCTGAATGGGGAAAAAAAAATGTTAAGATATATGTGTCCCACATGAATGCTCATCAAAAGGTGACCTCAGCAGAGGAGGGGGGTTTAAAATCAAGTCAACAGAGTAACTCATTCTGTGAGTACCAGTCCGCCTTTTTCCCCAACCACCTGTTACCACCCAATTGACTTATGAATAAAGTGGTCATGGTGATAGGGAAAGAGGTTAAGCATGGGCTCAGCAATATGGACTTTGATTCACCAAGGCTCACCTGACTATGGCCTCTGCTGAGTGTTCAACGTGCCAGCAGCAGAGACTGACACCGAGCCCTCTATATAGTATTATTCCCCAAGGTGATCAGTCAGATATTTGGTGGCAGGATGATTACATTGAGTTATTTCCATCATGGAAGGGTAGTATTTTGTCCTTATTGGAATGGACTCTGGATTTTTATTCCCTGAATGCAGTATTTCTGCAAAAGCTACCATATGTAGATCTACAGATTGCCTTATACACTGCCATGGTATTCCTCATAGCATTCCTTCTAATCAATGAAATCATGTCACGGCAAAAGAAATGTGGTAACAAGGCCATGCTCATGGAATTCACTGGTCTTACCATGATCACCACCATGCTGACGCAGCTTATAAAATGGTCTTTTGAAGGTTCAGTTACAGTGGAAGTGAGTCCCAAAACCTTGCAGGGCTGGGGCATGGTTTTTCAAAAGTCTGTATATGCTCTAAATTAGCCTCCATTATATGGTATTGTTTCTTTCATAGCCAAGATTCATGAGTCTGAAAATCAAGAGGTAGAAACAGGAGTGGCACCACACTATTTACTGTCACAATTGGAAATTCACTAACAAAATGTTTACTTCCGGTTCCCTTGACATTCTGCTCTGCTGGCCTAGAGGTCTTGCTCAAGAAGGAAGAATGTTTCCACCTGGAGACACAATAATTATTTCAACGAATTGGGATTTTTAAGACTAGTAACTGGCCACCTTGGGCTCCTCATCTCACTGAATCAACAGGTGAAGAAGGGAGTTATGGTGTTGGCTGAGGTAATTAATCCAAATTACCAAGGGGAAATTGAACTACTACTATAAAATAGAGACAAGGAAGAATATGCCTGGAATACAGGAGATCCCTTAAAGTGTCTCTCAGTGTTACTGTGCCCTGTGATTAAGGTAAATGGAAAACTACAGCCCAATTCAAACAGCACTGCTAATAGGTGAGACTCTTCAGGAATGAAGATTTGGGTCACTCTACCAGGTAAAGAACCACAATTAGCTAAGATGCTTGCTGAAAGCAAAGGAAATACAGAATGAGTAGTAAAAGAAGACAGTTATAAATACCAAGATAATCATATGACTAGTCAGAAACAAGGACTGTAACTGCCACGTGTGTCCTTATTTTGATATATATATATATATATATATACACACACACACACATATATTTGATATGTACACATATGCACATAAATACATCTGTGTGTGTATACATACATATACTAAGCCAATATCTTTGTTTTCTTTCCTCTTTTTCAATTGTATAACATAAAATGTTCTGACTTTAATCTTAATTATTTTAGTATTATTAATTTTAGATAATAGTATTTAAGAATGGGTTACCAAGAGAAGAGAAAACATCACTCACATACTTTATCTTCTCTACTGTGAAAGGGACCAATGTGCAGGATAGTTGTATCATGTTAGCTGGAATTAGGATCTTGTTACTGTCTTTATTTAGGTATTTAGTATTTAAGATGTTTAAATACTAAGTTGATAAAGGGTAGAACTGTGATGACTAATTTTAGGTGTCAATTTGACTATGCTAAGGGATGACCCAATATATGGCAAAATATTATTTCAGGGTGCATCTGTGAGGATGTTTTCAGAAGAAATCATGATTGAAGCTGTAGGCTGAATGTGGAAGACTGCCCTCACCAATGCTGATGGACATCACCCAACCTGTTGAGGGCCTCAGTAGAACAAAGCATGGAAGAACAGCAAGGTTGCTCTCTGCTTGAGTTCGAACATTCATCTCCTTCTGCCCTTGGAGATTTTGTTCCTGGTTTTCTGGCACTCAGACTTGGACTAGGGTTTAAATAACGAGAATGTTGGAATATGGACAGTAGAGACCATTTTGATGAGGTCTGAAATGGCAATGAACATGTCAGTTGACAACAGATAAAAGAAAATCTCTGTTACAAAGTGACAAAGAGCTTTGCTGAATTATGTCTGTGTTCTAGTGTTTTGTGGAAGCTATTTGGCTGAAGTTATTTCTAAGCAAAGTTTTGGAGGCTAAACTGTCCCTGACTGCTTATGGTAAACTGCAAGAAGGATAAATGGTTTAAAGATGGAATTATTAA
Organism: Cacajao melanocephalus; assembly: GCA_963573385.1. Classification (NCBI taxonomy): domain Eukaryota; kingdom Metazoa; phylum Chordata; class Mammalia; order Primates; family Pitheciidae; genus Cacajao; species Cacajao melanocephalus. The sequence goes on from CAUYLG010033911.1 coordinate 6,290, forward strand.
GCAATAAGGAAGCAGAACTTAAAGATTTGAAAATTTCTCAGCTTATTCATATGAAAAAAAGATGTTTTTGTGGGAGAACATTAAGAGCATGGCCAAGATAAGGAGATTCATATAGATGTGAACCATGGACTTAGCTACCAGAGCTGAGAAAACTGCCAGTTTGACCTAAACAAAAAGGAGACAAAAAGGCATAAAGGAAGACTGTCCTACTTTTCGTATTTTATAGGACAGAACTATAGAGCTATTCAGCTTCAAATGTGCACTATTCTTTAAAACCAGAGAAGAATGACCTCAAAGGCAATTCAGAGATCACTAGGGCCGCCCCCTCGGTTTCAAAAGGGGAGACCATCACCTTTCTTTCAAGAGGCCAAACAACTGTCCAAAGCTGTGGAGGCAGAACCACTGCCCCAGTGGTTTCACAGGCGGGATTGTCACTCCAGAGAGTCAGAAATGTAGGACTTCTGTCACCATGTGCCTAAAAGGCACGGCATTGAGCCAAAGAGAACTATTCTAAAGCCTTAAAAATCTCATGGAGTTTACTTTGTACTTTGGACTTACTTGGAATCTGTTACCCTCTTCTATTTTCCTATTTCTCTCTTTTAGAATGGAAATGTGTATTCTATGCCTGTCCCACTGCATTTTGGAAACACATGAGTTGTTTGGTTTTACAATGTCACAGCTGGAGTGCAGTTTGCCTCAAGGATTAACTGTACTTTAAATCTCACAATCTCACCCATATCTAATTTAGATGATATTTAGATGAGACCTTGGAATTTAGACTTTAGAGTTGATGCTAGAACAAGTTAAGACTTTAGTGGCTGTTGAGATGTAATGAATGCATTTTGCATATGAGAATAACATGAACTTTGGGGGACCAGAGGCAAAACACTATAGACTTTTTGTTGCCCCCCCCCCTCCAATTCACATGTTGAAATCCTAACTACCAGGTTGGATGCAGTGGCTCACGCCCACGATCCCAGCACTTTGAGAGGCCCAGGCAAGTGTATTACGAGGTCAGGAGTCCAACACCAGCCTGACCAACATGGAGAAACCCCATCTCTACTAAAAATATGAAAACTAGCCAGGTGTGGTGGCCCAAGCCTGTAATCCCAGGTATTCGGGAGGCTGAGGCAGGAGAATCGCTTGAACCTGGGAGGCAGAGGTTGCAATGAGCCGAGACCATGCCATTGCACTCCAGCCTGAGTGACAGAGTGAGCCTCTGTCTCAGAAAAAAAAAAAAAAAAAAAAAAAGAAAGAAAGAAAGAAAGAAAGAAAAAGAAATCCTAACCACCACCAATATGATGATATTCCGTGGTGGTGGTGCCTTTCTCAGGTGATTAGATTTTGAGGGTGGAGCCCTCATGAATAAAATTTGTGTCCCTATAAAAGAGGCTCCCGATAACTCACCCCTTTCACTATGTGAGGACACAGAGAGAAGAAGGCCACTGTGCAGCAAGGAGTGGGCCCACATCAGACTCTGAATCTGCTAGGACCTTGATCTTGGACTTCCCAGTCACTAGACCCATAAAAAATACATTTCTGTTGTTTATAAGCCACCTAGATATGCTACTTTGTAACAGCAGCCCTCAACTAAGACAGCTATGTTAAAGTTGAGATGCTTCTTGGATTTATAATCGTAAATACTGAGTTGGAAGTTGTCCATACAAGTTCAAAGTTTAAGAGAGACTTGCAGGTTAGAGATTTAACTTGGAGAGGTTTTTAATCATATTGATAATATTTAGAAATATGAAACTGGGTGAGATTACCTAGAGAAGAGGTCCAAAAACTTGGTTCTGAGGTCATCCACGAAGAAAGGATGATATAAAGTAAGTACCAAAAGAGACTAAAGAGGATCAGCTATTGAGTTAGAAAGAGAATGAGAGTGGGAGGCCAGAAGTCAAGTGCAGAAAGCTAAGAACAGTAAGATGAAGACTGAGATTTGACTCCTAGTGATAGATTGAATTATTAATTGCAACTTTCCACACTCTGAATTGGAATTATACTTCTCCTATCCTGTGCAGCATAACTTTACAGTATACTCGTACAGTGAGTGGAATTTCTTTTCCTAACATCATTAACATGGGGCTCAAGGACATTACTTGCTTTAGCTAATGGAATGTTAGCAAATGTGATATAAAAAAAGATGCCATAAAGGTTTGCATAATTTGGTTTCATCTCTTATGCTCTTGCCACTTATTTTACAAAAACATGCCATCATTCACCATGAGAAAAATATGCTCTGGATAGCATCTGGGCTATGGATAATGAGAAAAATGGTCAACTTGAATCCAATCCAAACAAACAAACCATGTAAAGCAAAGTCACTTATCTATGCCCATCCTAAATTAGTTCAACTATAGTGGACCTGCAATACATATCCTGAGAATAAATTTTTTTTAGTAAGCCACTGAGATTCTGAGGTTGTTATGCAGCATTAATTTGCAATAGTTGAATAATTCAGTGTTGTATTTGGCAGTTTAAAGTCACGTAGTTATTTTGCCAGTGCTATTTCAGAGGCATGTCCAGAACAAAACCCTGATTATAGTAGGAGAAAAAAAAAAACAGGAGGAAAATGCAGAGAGAATATGTAACAAACTTTTTCAATAAATGCATATATAAATAGGAAAAAAATTCATGATATAAATTAGGTTATAAATATATAGTAAAAATAAGTTGTCTTCATTTATTTCTTGTGTTTCAAAAAACTATAGTAAGGCCAGGCACAGTGGCTCACACCTGTAGTAACCTTAGCACTTTAAGAGGCTAAGGCAGGAATATCTTTTGAGCCCAGGAGTTTTAGAACAGCATGGGCAACTTAGGGAGACCTCATCTCTTGAAAAAAAAATAAATAACCATGTGTTATGGCATGTGCCGTTAGTTTCAACTACTCAGGAGTCTGATGTGGGAGGATCAGTTGAGCCCAGGAGGTTGAGGCTGCACTGAGCTACAATCACACCACTGCACTCCAGCTTGGCTGACAGTGAGACCCTGTCTCAAAAAACAAACAATAAAAGTATAATCATGGGCTCTTTCACAATTTAACTTTAAGTAATATGTTTGGTTCTCAAGCAAGGATACATCCATAGTGTGTTCTCAAGCAAGTATACATCCATAGCCTGTATTAGTCTATTCTCACACTGCTAATAAAGACATACCCAAGACTGGATAATTTATAAAGGAAAGAGCCTTAACTGACTCACAGTTCCACACAGCTGGGGAGCCCTCACAATCATGGTGGAAGGCAAATGAGGAACAAAATCACATCTTACATGGCAGCAGGCAAGAGAGCTTGTTCAGAGAATTCCCATTTATAAAACCATCGGATCTCATGAGACTTATTCACTACCATGAGAACAGTATGGGGGAAACTGCCTCCATGATTCAATTATCTCCACCTGGCCCTACCCTTGACATGTAGGGATTATTTCAATTCAAGGTGAGATCTGGGTGGGGACACAGCCAAACCGTATCACCAGGAAAAGAAAACTGTTTGATTAATTTGGTCTCTATTAGCTAAAACTGAGCCTTGAAAATGGATTCTTCAGACTCAGAACAGTGTTGTATCAGTAGCATCATAATCTGCATAATATTTTCTGATTTCCTCCACTTAGTTAAATGAAATGCCACTAAAAATAAAAATAAAAAATTATCTGTCTCCAACCCCATCTTGACAACATTCCTGGGGCTATCTTAAATTTAGAGCAAGTATTCTTGCCTCAAAAGTATGTTAAGGAGTTTAATTAACAGAAAATTATATTTTGCATCTATATCAAGTATGAAATACAAGCACAGAGATCTTGGGCAAACTTGCTTTCCAGAACCCATCTGCCAGACATACTAAAATGGCATTATTTACCTACTCTTCAGTAGATAGGTAATTTCTGTGCGAATCTGTAGATGTTAAATCTCAGAAGTACTCAGAAATCCTGTTTTCTTTGCACTGTGTACATGACAAGAGTGAAAGCAAACAAACAAAAAATCTGTTTGTAGTTTAGCACCTCTGGCCCCACCTCTTTGACTGAGAAGAGATCTGCGGTCCAAATACCCTGCCCCTAGAGAGAGCACACAGATGGACTTCAGAAGGATGTTGAAGTCTGTGGGCTCCTCAGAATGCTGAGATAGTTACACGTGAGCCCTTTTCAGGTAGGGATAGTAGAGCTTTCACCAAAACTATTGAAATCACCTAAGCCAGAGACCTACAGATATCCATTCCGGGCAAAAAGACTGTCTTGAGAAAAGACGGTCTTTTAGTCTTTCCTATGTTATCCTGAGAGTTAAATACGGAAACTAGTCAAATGGGGATAATATCTCACAAAGTCATTCTGAGGATCAGATAATTTCTGGGTGGATGGCAGGCCAGATACCTCTTTGATGTTTGCATGTGTTTTTTTTCAGTTTTAGAAGTTTCAAAGATGAGACTGGAGTTTACTGATATGTCCTTAAATCATGGGACAATGCCATCCCTTCATGCATTCGACCAATATTTACTGAACACACTGGTAAACCAGATAACACAATCCCTGCATTCATGTAGCTTTCATTTTAGTGGTAGACAGAATAGACTACAAAGGAACAAACAAAATAATTGCAGATAGTGACAACAGCTAAAATGACTAGACAAAGTTACTATTTTTAGTAGTTGGTTAGATAAAAAGCCTTTGAGAAGAGATAACTATTGAACTGAAAACCGGCTTATGAGAAAGTGCCAGCCAAGCAAAATCTGTGGGAAGAGCATTCAAAGCAAAAGGGAAAACAAGTTAAAAAAAAATACCCTCAGAAAAAAAATGACCTTGGCATGTTTTAGATGAATTCTATGTTCTAGAATGCAGTAAAAATAGGAAGACTATAAGGTCGGAAAAATAAATAGGGATTGGATCATGTATGAAGTATGTTACCCTTTGAAAAACATGCATTATATATTTTGATAATGATGATAATATTTGAAATACATGCTGACCCACTGAAAAAGCCTGGTAATGATTAGTGAGAAGAGATTCAGTATTGGGAAAGTGAATTCACATTGCTAAGAAGTCACTGCAGACATTAAAAAGGTTGCCTCTATATGATAAAACTGAAATAAATATCTAGGATGAAAACAGGCCTTTAAAAAATATCCTATATCAACTCTATGGTGTGTCTATACTACTCTCAATATCTGCATTTTAGGGATCATCCCAATATTACATTTTTTTAAATAAATTTTTCCTTCGAGTAGTTTTAGATTTACAGAAAAACTGAGAAAATAGTGCAGAGTTCCCGTGTAGCCCATGCTGTTTCCTTCACTGTTAACATCTTATATTGGTATGGTATTTTTTTTCACAATTAAAGAATATTGATACATTATTGATATGTTATGATTAACTAAATCCATACTTATATTTTCTTTTTTTTTTTTTTTTAAGACAGCGTTTCACTTTGCCACCCAGGTTGGAATGCAATAGTGTGGTCTCCGTCACTGCAACATCCACCTTCCAGGTTCAAGTAATCCTTCTGCCTTAGCCTCCCTAGTAGCTGGGATTATAGGCATGTATCACCATGCCCAGCTAATTTTTGTATTTTTAGTAGAGACGGGGTTTCACCATGTTGGCCAGGCTAGTCTTGAACTCTTGACCTCAGGTGATCCACCCACTTCAGCCTCCCAAAGTGCTGGGATTATAGGTGTGAACCAGTGCACCTGGCTAGATTTTTTAAATGTCCTTTTGTTGTTGTTTTACCAGCATTTTCTCCAGGGTACCATGGTAGATTGAGTTGTTGTGTCCCTTATGGTCCCTTGCTTATCATAGTTTCTCAGATTTTCCTTAATTTTTGATGACCTTCACAATTTTGAGGCGTATTGGGCAGCTATTTTATAAAACATCTTTTAATTTGGATTTGTCTGTTTTTCTTATGATTAGACTAAGAGTATGTTTTTTTAAGAATACCACAAAAGTAAAGTGCCATTTTTATCACATCATACCAAGTGTACATAGCACTAAGATGGCTTATCACTGTCGATCACCTGGCTATGGTAGTTTTTTTTTTTTTAGGTGTTTAACTGTAACATTACTCTTCTCTCTGTCTCCTTAGGAACCAGCTTCCTCAACTGGAGTAGATTACTTAGAGGCAGTGTCTCTTGTCTTCAGCCTAACAAACTCTGCTTATTTCTAAAAATATTTAATTTGACATTTTCCTCCACCCACACCCCTTCAGTGAGGTTATTTTATAAATTTATCATACAGTTATATCAAAGTTTGCATTCCATACTGGGATTCTTCCTAAATGACTTGTTTAAATCTACATACACTAAGGTTCATTATTCTTGCTGCAATATTCTATAGCTTTTCACAAATGCACAGTGTCATGGAACTACAATTGAACTATCATACAGAATAGTTTCACAACCCTAAAAATTCCCCTGTTTAACCTATTTAACCTTCTTCCCTCCCTTCAAAACCTGGAAGTTACTTGTTACCCTTGATATAGCTTTGTCTTTCCAGAATATCATGTAATCGGAATCATGTGGCATATAGTCTGGCAAAATGTTTTCTTTGGAGTGTAGACTTGTTTTAGTCTGTGTGGCTATAAAGGAGAATAGGCTGAGTAATTCATAAAGAAAAGTGGTTTAATTGGTGCATGGTTCTGAAGACTGTACAAGCAGCATGGCACCAGCATTGCTTCTGGTGTGGGCTTCAGGGAGCTGCCACTCATGGCAGAAGAGCCAGCTATGCAGAAAACACATGGTGAAAGAAGTAAGAGAGCAAGAAGAAAGAAGTTGCCAAGATCTTTTTAACAACCAGCTCTCATGGGACCTAACAGAGTGAGTACTCATTCACACCTTCTCACTCCACCAGGGAGAAGATTCATCTATTTATGGAGGATCTGCTCCCACTATCCAAACATCTCCCATTAGGCCTCACCTCCAACTTTGGGGATTAAGTTTCAACATGAGGTTTAGGGGATAAACATCCAAAATGCAGCGAGGCATTTGATATGGAGCACTACATGGATACACTTTATGATTATTCTTCTTTTCCCATTGTCAGAGCCACAAGTTGGGGTTATCTCTTGGATCTTCACTACAAGAGCTTGATAGGACTATTGGGAGAGAACCCAAGAAGGAATGAGGCTCCCACTAAGACTGTGGCCTCATGCATTTCTTACTCCCATGCCAGTTCACACTTATCCTCTAAAAACTGGTCAAAATGATCATGTAAGTGCTCCAACAGCTGATGGCCCCTGCAGCTTCTCTTCCAGATTTCAGAGTAGGAGTTTTCTTTGCAACTTCAGTTTTCTGTTGAGTACAATAAACGTCATTGATTTTTAGTGTGTTTAGATTTTCATATTGTAAGGACAGGTATGGCAACTTCTAAGTTATTTCCATGTTGAAACTAAAACTACAAGTCATTTATTTATTTATTTTTTCTTAAATAAGTTAATATCCTCTTAAATTTTTCCTTTCTCAGGAACTGGGTTACTCTCACCAAACCTTTTATTATTATCTTGCTGGGTGTTTTCATACGTTTAACTATATTCTCAACAAATTATACTATCTCTTTTTCCTCTGCTTTTTTTTTTTGTCTTTATTTTGTTTGCACTTTTTGTTTGTTCATTGTGGGTTCCCAATAAATTATTACCTGGATATATTACTCATTAATTAATAACAAATAAAGACATAAAATGAGAATAAGAAATTCAGTTATCAAATCTATAATATTAAAAATGCCATGCTAATTTGTTTTACATCAGTTTTATACTTGGGTTCTTTGTGACATAAGGAAAATAATAATTTTACATAATAATAACCTATGCTATAGGCTAAAAAAAACCTACTGGAGATTATATGGTTATTATCAAGGTGACATCTTTTGCATCAAAACCTACTGTCAACATCACCAACAGAAAATGTATAATGGTCAGTCTGGGAACTAAATGACTAATATAGAGAGCAATTTGTTTTTATTTGCTTAACATAGGCCCTTATCCCCCTTATCCCTTAGTAACATTCATTTTTGCAGCTGTAATAAGCTTAACAATAATCCTTAAATTAAAATTTTTACGGAAAATCATTTTATATTTTATATGTATTATAATAATTTTATAGCCTTGAATTTTAAATCCTTGAATCAAAATTTTCATGCAGAATAACTTTATATTAATTATAATTTTATACTATTTTTATGCAATGACATAACTCATTTCTGAGTGGATATAAAGAAGAAAAATCTTCTCCAAGAATTCAGCACTATGAGATATATCACATATTCCATTCATTTTAATGTGGTTCCATTCATTTTAATGTTTTTTCTCCAACCAGCATATGGATCTTTTATTTTTCTCTAAATTGTGGCCAAAGCTAAAGAAATAATTTAAAATATAACATTATTACCCAGACCCCACATTCATATTCTGTTATATGGAGGTGGTATGTTATGAAAAAGTTCTACACATGACTTAAAAGTACTTATTTTAACATCTCAGTCCTTCAGACTGACTTTAACCTTTATTGAACTTCAGACTTCTCCAAAAATACTCATGTTTTCTTTAAATCAACTGGTGACAGAAAGGCTCAAGGTCTCTGTCCATATCTAACAAGGAATAAATTACCTATAAAACCACCAAAGTAAGTAAAATACTTTACTCATGAAGACCTGGTTTCTCATAGTATCTAGGTGATTTTAAAGAGGGTTTTTGGAAGAGGAGTTAACTCTTTCAAATCAGCCGAGGTCTAAATACATTGAAGCAGTAACACAATTTTGACTTGAGAACAATATAAAGTAATAATACAATAAAGTGTACTGAAAGGAGCTCAGAGCCCTGGACAACTGTATTCCAATCTGGTTCTCACATTAACTTACATACACAAATTTGGATCTAATGAATGACTAGCTGTATTCATCCCATAGATTTACTGGGTTTTTCACCTCATCACCAGTAATTAGGCTTAACTGATAAGATGTTATATAAAAGACCGAATCCAATCTAAACAAGCTACTTTCTCATAAGTGCCATCTAGTAAGTTACTTGTTGGCATTGTGCTTCCTTGAATTTATATAAGTTATTATGAAAGAAAAGGAGATAATTTTGATAATTCAGTTTTTTTTTAAGATTCCCTCTTCAGCTATCTTCCTGTTTCCATGATTTCTTATGAGAAGCCTCCAGTTCTTTCCATACCTTACACACTATTTTCTATGTATAAGTTAATTCATTGAGGGAATGGCAATAATCTAACATACATTGATTCATGCTCCTCTGTTAATAGAGTTAAGATTTTACAGTATTATTAATCTCAAAAGCCCTGTCGATTTCCTTTTTTTTTTCCAGGAAAGCTGAAAACTGGATACTTTATTAAGCCCAATTCCAATAAATAAGTACCTATGCCTACCTTCTGAGCAAATAACTGCCTTCTAGGAATGCATCTGTAGACACGACTCTTTCTGTTTCCTTAAATGTGCCCCATAGATAAAGGTAGAATGTCCCAATGGATAAGTTAAGCAAGTGTTATCTGCTCTGTAAATACAATCTCCCTTACAGGCAGGTCCCAAGCTCCAGACTTGGGTGGGTACATAGAGCAGCATGGAATGACTGCTTCTGGCAATAATTCTAAGTCACATTTCCTATTCAGATTTAGCACATTAACATGGATAAATGTATTCTCTCCCACAAGACTTCCAAATCTAACTTCTAAAACTTCAATATGGAAAAAAATAAAATATTGTGAATACCGAAGTATACATTTTCCTTTTAAATTCCTTAAACCAGAGTTCATTGACAAAAACTTGGGAAAATTAATCCTAAACATGTATTTATATAGTTATGTTTTAATATGATGTACCAAAACATTAACTTGTGGTAAGATAAACTGATTTATATTATTTGGTTCCAGGTATCATTTTGTGATATAAAAGCACACACATTTGTATACATGCACTACAGAAAACTACAGGTAACTCAAGTAAAGGCTCTTTTGGATAAATGTCCTCAAGAATTCTGCACCAAATTGGATTATTTCCTCTGTAGACATCATGACTCAAGCAGTATACCTTTAATTATTTTTCTATTTGTGCTTAAACAAAAGCACTTATTTTTATAGTCCATATTTTAAAAATACGGTTGAATATAAAAATACTGATCACATTTGTTCTTTTTAAAAAAGGTTCCCTTAACTAATCCTGATGGGAAATTCAGTGCAAGTAGATAATTTGAGCTAGATGTATTACTAACAATTCCTCTGTGGGGAGATTTTGCAAGACTCATTATAGAACCAATTACTAGGTGCAGGTGAATTGTTAGACTGTGGAGATGCTGCATGGTCATATAACTATCTTCACTAAGCCCCAAGCTACTGCTATACTCTCATAACTCCATTGTTGTCTATAAAAACTGATCAACCTCAGCTCCAAGGACATACTTAACTTGATCTAACCTTAGTTTTTGTGGCTACAAGAGACTCTACAAGCAAGTTGATTTCATTGTTCCCCCTTTATTAGTTTCATTAGTCTACTAGTCTCTATTTCTCTTTTCCTGTTGTATTATTATTCTTTGAAACCCATTTTCTCTGCTTCCTGATGCACTTAAGGGAACACCTCCTCCCACTCCCCTCTCCACCATCCCACTTCTAAAGTTCATTGCTGAACACTAAGTTTTAATTGTTGGGAGGGAGATGTTTGTCACAGTGCATTTGGGTGTTTACTTTGGTTTGGTTGCAGAGTGAGAGAAGAGGAAGGGGAGTGGGGAGAAGGTGAATCTCAAGTAGTTCAAATAATACAAATATGGCTGTCACTTCTGTGGCAAATATCTGGGAATGCCTACACCAAAATCCTAATATGGAAAGTAAAATTTTATTTTTAAAATACATTATTCATCTGTGTTTAGTAGTGTTTTAATTGTGAACATGTTACATCTTTTTCTTAACCTCTTTTATGATCAAAGAATAGCAAAATTAAATATAAGACTACCACTTTTATCAAGTTGGCTGATTTCTTAAATAATAAAAAGTTAATATTTTGCAAGGGAAATGAGCATGCTCCTACAGTGCTAACACAATTTAAAGAGTTACAATCTTCTTTCAGTGGCAATTTGGCAATCCGCATGTGAGTCCTTAAATCAGTGCATTACATTTTAGTAATTTCACTCAAGGGAAAAATTAAGAATGTGTGCACAGACTCAGAAAGAAAAACGCATATCACATGTGTTTATTATAATTATAAGCAATTGTAGGAAATTATGACTCATTCTATAAAACTCATTAAAAATGCTTTTGATTGAGTTGTATAACAAATTCTAAGCAATCCTTTTTAAATGGTGATAGGGAAACCCTTCTGTGACATGGAAAATTGTTCCATATTTATTTTTAAGTTAATAAAAAGTAGATAAAATACATACTTTATGGTGTATTAAGCACAATTTTGTTGTAACAGGTAGTCTTCAGCTTTATGTGCTCAACATTCACACAGCCAAATTTTTGTATGCTATTTAACAAATTGTATTTCTTGATCAGTCTTGCTAGGAATTAAGATTTTTCATTGTTTCAAAAACAAAATGTGTCTCATTTTCTTTCTTTTTAAATTATTTCTACTCTTATTGTTATTTCTGTTCTATTTATTTAATGGTTCATTTGCTCTCCTTTATCTAGCTTCATAAAGTGAAATATATATGCACAAACCTGTTTTCTTTTGAAAGCAGCAGCATATTCATTTAAGGCAATAACTTTCTCTCTAAATAATGCTTTAACTCCATCTCCCAGATATTTATATTTAGTCTTCATTATCATCACTTCAGAATTTTTATTTTTATTTTTTTTGAGATGGAGTTTTGCTCTTGTTGCCCAGGCTGGAGTGCAATGGTGTGATCTTGGCTGATGGCAACCTCAACTTCCAGGGTTCAAGCAATTCTCCTGCCTCAGCCTCAATTTGGGAAAAATTTCTCTGTGACAAATGAGTTATTTAGTATTGCGTTAATTTTCACATATTTGGGACTTTTTGATATCTTATTTTTATTGATTTCTTGAATATCATTTTCCTAATTTATAATTTAGTATTCTTACAGCGCATATTGTATAATATTTGAACTATTAGGAACTCAAGAAATATTTCATCAATCTTTGTAAACATTTCCTACGAATTTGAAAGAAGAAATATTTTGTCATTGTGGTGTGTCATATTCTATAAATAACAATTCATTCAAGATGATTAATAGTACTGATCACATTTTTATATTATTATCAGACTTTTTTAGACTTGTTTTATCAATTAGTGAGAGATAATAGAGAGCGTCCTCAATTTTGCTTCATGTATCTTGGGTCCTGTTATTAGATGAAAAGACACTTATAACTGTTAATTCTACCTTATGATTTGACCTTTATATATTTATGTAATGTCCCTATTTTGTTCTGATAACACTTGTCTTAAATGCATCACATACACATCCAAATTTTTCGGTGAATCCAAGCAAATTTAACAGCTTTTGTTGAGTAAAAGTGTCATCTGCCATAACAACTCCCACAATTCTAACACGCAAACTGCAGACAAACTTCTTTCATGCTCCAATGTGTATGTTTATGCCTTAGGATTTGCTAACACTTCTGAAGTGGAAAACATTTGCTGTTGAAACAAATAGTTCCTTCATAAATCCCCAACTGGGCTGTGAAGATACTGACAATTTTGTTGATTTTAGAAACAATCATCATTCATGTCTCATCCAAGTAAAAATATGTTATTTTTCCATAGAGAGCTATGGTATATAAATAAGGAAAAACATATCCCTTTGCATAACCATTATAATCATACATTAATGCATTTGTTTTTTCATTACATATTTATTTTTTGTCTACTCTGTACAAGGTACTGGGGTTACAAAAATGAGTAAGAAGAGATGGTAAAGGGCATGGCTCTACCCCCAAATAAACAGATGGACATAAAAACGAAGAATTGGCCAGGCACAGTGGCTCACACCTGTAATCCTAGCACTTTGGGAGGCCGAGGCAGGCAGGCCACTTGAGGTCAGGAGTTCAAAACCAGCCTGGCTAGCATGGTGAAACCCCATCTCTACTAAAAATACAAAAAAAAAATAGACATGTGGTGGCAGGCACCTGTAATCCCATCTACTCAGGAGGCTGAGGCAGGAGAATCTCTTGAACCTGGTAGGTGGAGATTCCAGTGAGCCAAGATCACACCACTGCACTCCAGCCTGGGTGACAAAGTGAGACTCTGTCTCAAAAAATAAAATAAATAAATAAGAAAAATACATGCACATTTAGAATACATGATATAAGCTGTACATGGTGGCTCATGCCTGTAATTCCAGCACTTTGCAGGGCTGTAGGGTACTTGAACAGACATACTGAGACTTAAACGACTTTTGAATTGAAAGTTGAGTTGAAAGTAGATTAAAGAGTGCCTTTCAGGCAGAAATTTGCAAGAGAAATGCATATATTTAGAAATAAATGCGGAATGTTAAAGGGAGATTTAGTAGAACAGTTTAGCTAAAGTCAATTGTTCATGTTAAGAGAAGAGGGATAAGTAAGGCTGGATATTTCATAGATGCTACATTGGAGACTGTTTTTAAGGTTGGGACACTGCTCCACTAAGAATTTTTTACATACAAGAAGTCCACAAAAAGACTGAAGTAGGTAGCTGACACCAATGTGTTTAGTATGGACTAGATGAGAAAGAGAAGTAAGGTTGTCATAGCAACAAAGACACTATTGCAGTGGTCTAATTACACCATTGCATTCATTTTCCTAAGGATGATTTTTGTGTGTGTGTTTGAAAGAAGGGCATTTTTTATATTAGTTGTTTTGAAAATGGACAAACTGTATAAACAGAATAGGCACTTCATGTTATGCCAACATGAAACAGTACTGATACATTCTTTGTGGAGAATGTCTAAATGTAGCAAAGTAATCTAAATAGAGATGTTTCAGATAAAAATGTTACATGATCACCTTATTAATGTTACTTGAGTGCATATTTCAGCACTCCAGGAACTAATTTTATTATTAAAACTGTCTTTTCTAAATCTTAATTTCTGGATCTCCAGTTTCACAGTCACTTGTTGATAATCGTTGAAAATGTGGACTCCTGATTCTCACTTCATGCTTACTAAATCAGAATTCCTGGAAGTGGGACCAGGAATTTGCATTTAATTAAAAAGATAAGTGTTTCTTAAGCACATGACAGCTAATTAAAACTCAGCTTTGTTTTTTTATTTTCTCCCCTCAGTGAATAGTGTAAGACATTTCTGTGCTTTGTGTTAGTGCTATCCCTTGAGTAGTTGTGGGTGTGTTTGCATATGCATGTGCTATGATTTTAGCAATTGATTTCAGCAATTATACACTGAAGTTTATGAACAGACACCCTTAACACTGCAGGAAAGAAATGTACAACCAATAACTTCTGTTCACAATGAAAGAGAAACTATTAAAGAAATGGAACTACCTTGTAGTGGTGTTGATGATTTCTTATCTGAATCACACTGTTAATGTCATATATATGTTACACAACGCTAAATGATGTTAATGTCGCAGAGTTCCAGAAACGAGTCTATTTTGATGCCTTTGCAGGTTCATAGTGAAGCAGGATATTTTTCTACCCCTTCATGGGTGGGAACTGGAGTACATGAGCACTGGAGTCTGCTGGCTGCTCTGGCGCCAGCAGGGACAAACTCCACTTACTGGAACCTGCTGTGTTCCACCCCTTGCAGGAGGAGAGCATGCAGGTGAGTGAGTGCAGGAGCTGGGGCAAGTGCTTTTGGATCCCAACAGGAGCAATTTTCATACTGGCCCTGCAGTAGCATCTAGAGGTGGATGCCAGAGGATTAGAACATCGGTGCCCAAGAGTATCCTCATAAGCATCATTATCTGCAGCAATAGCAGAAGCATTCATGTAGATATAGGATAAAACAATTTTAGTTGAAGAAAATGAAAGACTCACATCTGAGCACATATAAGGCGGTGCCATAGATAATGGTGAGTAGAGATTTTCTTTTAATGATTATTCCTTGTTGGAATTGACACTTACAGTTTTTAGTATTATGATTACCTTTTACTCCGTATTAGTTAGATCTATGACTTTTGGTTAGACTTTAGAATCTTAGTTTAAGTTAAGACATAATATGATGACCTTGGTCAATAATTTTAGGATGACTGCTTCCTTCTTTAGTCTATGCCATCAAATATAGCTCATAGTATCTAAGAAGCAAACAAGTAGGTTTAATGCAAATTTTCCCCACAGCTTGTAAACAAGTTTTTTAGGAGGAATGTTCCATGATACATAGTTATGTACACAAACGCACAACACACGAGATTTGCAATTACTAAACAACCATTCAGAAACCTCTCATTGCTTCAGTGTCTATAATCACTGGGGCAACCTATTCCCTTGTATAGTTTTGTAAGTGTATTTTCTAAAATATATTTCCAAAGTGCATTTTCTGAAATATATAATAAAACATTCCCCACTAGGGTTCTGGAGGGCAAATACATTTGGAAAATAGTGCACACCTAGAGCCTGAAAATACATTAGCTTGGACCATAAGTATAGTAAATACTCTGAGAAGGCCTACAGTAAAGGGACTCCTATAACTTTGGCAATTCTAACTCAGTCTTACTGGAATGTGAGAACTGATTTTTCATGTTAAATGCATTACATATTAGTTACACCATAGATAATTCTAAAATGGGAGTTTTAGAGACTGACTTCATGATCACACATAACTATTTACTACCAAGGGCCTGTCATTTGTTGAATTCCCATAAATGAAGGTAGATCCTTCCCAGGGAGTTTTATTTTTAATTTGTTGAAATACTATATGTAAAGAATCTAGGAAAATCCTGGCCATACACTTGCTTTAAAAACAATTTGTTAGTTTCCTACTTGTCTTCAGAATTTTCTAACAAAATCTCTGAAACTCTTAAGTCAACATTTTGCACTTGACTAAAAGTCAAAGAGCCAGAGTCTCCATAAATTAAACAAAAATATTTACAGGCACAGAGTAGAGTTGATAAGGAATAGGACAAAATATAGAAAAATAAAATGTTGGTGAGATTGTATTTGCCATCTTTAATCAAGAAATATGCTTATTTTATTTCTTGCTAATGAAAAATAGGGTCTAACCTAATGCATATAATGTTACTGCAATTAGAAATAAGTTCGACTTATCACATTACTAAACTCAATAGGTTTAAAAAAAGTTTGTGGCAAAACAATTCTAAGGAAAGACAAGTTACTACCTTCCTCAAAATGTGCAATTTATACTTTTAACTTCAAAGAACTGGACAAACAGGATTCTTTGGCAGTATCAAAAAAAAAAAACCAATTAAAATTTGAAAACTTACTGATCTTACCTCTGTTTTGGTGACCTCTCATGTCCATCTCACCCACAACTACGATGATATAGAAAACGAACTATCATTTTTTGCACGTTCTTTGCTCACCATTTTTTTTTCCCTGTATACTCAAAATTACATGAAGTATTCTCAAAACAAGGCTCCTGGGATAGGCAAGGTAGACTTCATTTGAAAATTATCAGAAAAATAGCAACAATAAAATGAACCCAATTCACTTAATTCCAATACTCTTTAAATCTCTCTCTTCATTTCTAAATACCTGACAAGGAGGTAAAAATTTAATTTGGGTTAAGTCACTGCTTCACCATGCAGTAACCAAAGGTTATTTGAACAGCACTCCTCCTCTTTAAGTAATGTGTTTTGGAGAAATATCCTACTGATAATCTATTTAATAAAAGGTATGGGTGAGTTCAAACAAAAGTGTCTGTCGGAATTTCAATTCTCTCTTACACAACTTTCCTCAAGTTTCCTGTTACCTCTGGGAACCAAATTGTCTCCCCAATTCTGGCATTACTTTTAAGACTAACAGTGAAAGGCAGTTATAAAAAGAACTCTGAATATCCAATTAGGTGATCTGAAAGTTAAAACTGGATATTGTTGATCTCTTCTTGCTTCACTGTATCACCTTAGACAAGACACTGAGTCTTTTTGAGCCTCAAACTCTTCATCTGTAATATGAACTTTGGCTAATCTGTAAAATTCTCCTTAAATACTATATTTTGCATGCAAAGGTCCATAAACTCTTATAATAAATCAAAGAAACTTCGGTAGTAAATAATGAAGTAGACTGAATCATTGTTATAGTAACATGTTTGTGATTGTAAGCTATTGTTTGCATCCTCATACAATGCTCACACTCTACTAGATAAACATAACCCACAGAAGCCTTCCAAAGTCAAAGGAGCTGGGTGCGGTGGCTCATGCCTGCAATCCCAACACTTTGGGAGACCAAGACTGGAGGATCACTTGAGCCCAGTAGTTTGAGACTGGCCTGAACAACAAAGTGAGACCTGGTCTCTACAAAAAAGATTTTAAAATTAGCCAGTTGTGGTGATGCGTGTCTATAGTCCCAGCTACTTGGGAGGATGAAGTGAGAGGATTACTTGATCCAGGAAGTCAAGACTGCAGTAAGCCATTTTTACACCACTGTTCTCCAGCTTAGGTGACAGAGTTAGGCCCTGAATAAAAATAAAAAAATAAAAAAATAAAAAAGGCATGGGATAGCCCAGTCGTGAGACCCAAAGGATCCCTGGATAACCAGTGGTGGATATATTGGAGAGAGATAACAAATTATCACGTAAATATAATAATCTGTATTAAGGAGTATTTAAAAATTGCTAATACCCTACCAATGAGGGACACAAGGCAGCTAGGGGAAAAGTAAGAAAAGATTCAAGAACAGACAAGGGCTTTTACCTGAAAGACTGGTGAGAAGAAAATAGCTTTTCATGTGCTTTTCACATCTCTGGAATTTCTCCCTTCTCTGTGGATTTCTCTTATGTTGATTCTCATGGTTACCATGACACTCTAAACACCCCTCCTCAAACTCTGCTCCATTTTTTCCTTTTGAACCTAAGATGATTTTTTAAAATTCTTTTGTTTTTATCCTCTTAGTAGAGTGACGTAGGAAAAAATTTCAGAATTTTACCACAAATAAAGTAGAGAAGAAAGCCAAATATACACATGTTCTCTAGTTTTTGTTAAATCAGCTTATGACATCTCCCCACCCTCTGGAAAATTCCTCTAGGTAAAAACAGCAAACCTTCTCTTATATCTCCAATATTCATATTTATCACCATAATAAACTGAGCATTCATTGGTGATAAGAAAATGTGATAAACTGATTGTGAGGTAAAAGTATTTTAATTTAGCAGATGCAATATTTAGTAGAGATGAATGAATATACTTATTAATGAAACAGTGGCTTATTAAAGACATTTTCTTACTTGGAAATGTTTAAAAGCAGGTGCTGAGACAACAAAAAGACAGACAATCCTATATTCTACAAAAGGGTGGTATGATGACTTCAGCGAGAGAAATGGTTGGCCTTGTATTATAGTTCAACATGCAATTACAGCACAGTTACAGATATTGATACAGATATTTTCAACTAACTGCAGCTTGACTTGCCGTTTGTTTGCTTGTTTCTGGCAACAAACTAATCAGCTTACAGATTTGGAGTCATCATCACTAGAATTATAAAATTCTTAAGCTACATTTTGCCGCTTCTACTATTATTTTGTCTAGAATAAGAAATGCAGTTTACAATATCACGTCTAAGCATTATGTAAGGTAAGTTCTACACTATTTGACTCAACTATAGACTCAAATTATTATGTCTATAGTTCAAGTGGAAAACATCTGTGACCAGGGAAATTTCATAATCCAATGAGAAGAGGGGGAGGATGTAGCAAATCAAGACATGTAAGCAACAATAACCAGAGGAGCATGCAAATTAACTGAAACAGGGCTTTTAACAGACTCTTTAAACAGTCATTACCTGCTGAGTTTTCAGCCCTGTAATCTCGAGAAATGAAATTATATTTGAAGGTTTCCCTGCACTTCTGGGGTTAATGCAGTCCTTCCAATAATTTCTCCTTCTTGTTTATTCGTATAGGCAAAACAAATATATTTATTTGTTCAAGTTAAGCTCAGATTGCTAAAACCTTCCAATTAATAATTTATTTTCTAGAATGAAAATGAAAAGAGATTGTGAACTATCACTGACAGAGTAGAATCTAAGATTTCTGTAAGCTAAAATCTATCAGCAAGTCTAGACAGCAAAAAAATCTAATTAAGCTATTAATTTAGTAAAGAAACAGAGTAATGTGTCTCTCATAATAAAGCCTTCTAGTTAATTCCATACATAATAATACACTTATAGTATATGCACCTAATCAATGTTCAGTATATTAAAAAAAGCAAGTTTTAGTAACATTAAATCTATGTTACAGAAGAGAAATTCAAAATACACTCATCAGTTTGTTTTGATCTCTGCATATTTCTGATGAAATAACTATATAAGCTCATTCAGTGTACTGCTTCCTTACTGCCACCAATGTCAAAGGTTTAAATAGTTTAATGACAGCAATCTGAAGAGGTTAAATCAGAAGATCCAGAAGACAAATTAGAAGAGGTTTTTATATTTTCTGATTTCTATAACCACTTTAAAATGCACTCATGTTTTTCAAAGATGGCATGTGGTTCTACTATCTTTAATATCTACCTATTTTACCCACAGTGCTGTAAGTATAATTATATAACATAACAAATATCAAGGACTGATCTTATCAAATATTAGCACAAGTTTAGTATGTTATGAGCATTTGTATATATTCATTTATATGTATGTATTTTCCACCATTCTTTCAAAACAGCAAGTTTTTCAAATTCATGCAATGCCCCCACTATGAAATTGAATGACTCCTCACACACCCAGAATCTACCTTCTCTTCACTGGCATGACCTATATATTTTAGTTTCTCATGATCTTTCACTGAAAACCATGGCATGAAGTCCACAATCTCATATTGAAATTGTTAAATGCATTCTTTTTAAGATAGTGATCAGATAAGGATGTTATATTTAATATAGTTCTGTACTGTCTTTATATCTACAAATACAGTTGGCTCTGGCCAACACAATAATAAAACAAAAATTTTAAGAAAGAAAAGCAGCTAAAATTGCCATTATGTACAGACGATAAAATTATCTGTCTGAAAAAGCTAGTAGGATCAACACATGAACTATTATGAAATCAAAGATTTAAACAATTTTTCCAGATGCAAGATAGATGTAAAACTTCATCAAATCATTAAATATTTTAATACCACCAACAATCCATCTAGAATATATATTTTAAAAATAAAACTTCATTTATATTATCAACTAATTTATAAAATAATCCAAACAAGATTCCCAAGTTGCTTGGCTATGGATAAACTTTTAACACTAAAATAAAAGATGCAGAGAATGATCAGAATAAATAGATATAAATAGAGAGGTATATAATATTTAATAATGTAGCCGTTATTTCTCCTCAAGTTAATATCTAAACTAAATTAAAGCAAAAACCAATATTTCAGTTTATTTTTTGAGGAATGCAAATGTATTCTAAACTTATATGCAGAAAAATTTTATGAATATCTAAATCAACCTTAGGAAAAAACAGCAAAGAGGGGTTATTTTTTTCTTTGAATATTAAAAGATACTACAACAAAATCACCATTATTAATAAAAAATAATTTGGAATTGCCACAAGAGTATAAAAAAATTAAACCAACAAAGTGAGAGATCAGAAACAGAACCAAATAAACACAGGATTTAATATATGATAAAAACTGCATCAAGTATCACTGGAAATGATAGATGGCATATAAATAATATTGGAGAAAGTGCGATACTTAAATAAGATTTTTCCTTAACTTCACAAAATGTTAAAGTCTTGTTAGATTAAAAGTATAAATATGAAAAATAAACCTAATAGGTAATTGGGGAAAAAAAACAGAATATTTTATTCAAACACAGAAAAGGAATTCTTAAATAAAACATTAAAAGTTTGAGTTCCAAGTGATATAAATAAGAAATAATGTTTTTTGTTCATTAAAAGTCTCTTAACAAAGTTAACAGATAAATGACTGAATGAAAAAGCACATTTGCAACTTCAATTATTCTTCAAGAAAGGAAACTCAAAAAACTAAAGCTGACATAATGTGATCCTCAAAATAATTATTATACAGTAAAATGTAAATGAAATTACTGAGATAGTACTCTGTACCTATCTGTCTACTCACAAAAGAACACTTTATAATGTCAGACATTAGTAGATGTTTGCTAATGTAGGAACTGTCATGTAATGGCACTGTTTTGGGGAGTATGGACTGGTTGAGACATTCCACACAGCAATTTGGTACACGTAGTCAGATTTATCATATGCTCTTCTATGTGGCCCAGAAATTCTGTTGCAAGGTATTTGTAGCCCAAAGAAATTCTCACAAACATTTCATAAAGGACACACATGAAGAAGGTCCTTATTGCAGTATTTACGGAGGTGGGAAATTGGAGGTAACATGGCTGTCTATCAATAGGTGAAAGGGTGGTCCGCACAATGGGCTGCATGCACACACTAAAATATCATGCAATAGTCAGAAGCAAAAGTTATATGTATATACACAGAACAATACAGAACAATAGGGTTGACTTTCAAACCTAGGGCTTAGTGAGAAAAGAAACGGAATGACGTATTTTTGGATATATACATACACATATATACACATTACTATGACGCGCTATATTATATAAATCATATGCATATGCATTTACAACAGCAGTATGCATTTTACAGTAGCATATACAAACAATACAAGACACCTTAGAACATATAATAGTTGTCTGTAGCTAAGGTGGTGGTGGGAGGAAGGGAGTGGAAACAGGCATAAAACCAAATAAATGAAAAAAAGAAAACTGAGCTAACAAACCTAACCAAGAGGGGACCTTGCAAGGACCAATGATGTTAAGTTGCCTCAAAGTGAGAAGTATGATTAATGCAAATTTCTGCTTCATGTTCCCAAACTAAAATGAAATATTATGAGTCATCAAATTGCTAACATCTTAGTGATCCATGTAGTGAGCCAACACAAGTAATCCCATTTAACTAGTATGTATCAATAAAAATTTTAAAAACAAACAAAATAATACCAGTGTAAAAATATCCATGACGGAATACAAATAGGCAAGATTTCTAATTGTCAGCATCATGTGCATGACAGGAAGGAGATGGGACAGTGGTGTCGGCCAGAGAAACAACCAAATAAAGACCATAATACCAGTGAGGAGGAGAAGAAAAACAAAAGGCAGAACAGTAAACAGTAAGACCTAACTATTTTTGTTACTAAAATCACTAATGGCTGTGTATGACTGAATGTCTAATGGAGAATACTGAACAGGCAAAATGATCTGTCTTGGATTGAGACCAGTGGGGACAAGGAAACTGCTACAACCACAGCTGCTGTAAATGAAGTCAATGTGTGTCATCTGATGTACTCAAAGTAGGTTTTGTGCACAGAAAGAAGTAGCTGGACGTGTACTTCAAAATCTCATTCAATCTGTAAGTTAAAATTTTAATCTAATAATCTTGTGAAATGTTTAACTTAGAAATTGAATTACTCTACTTCTGCTTCCATGGAATTTTAATATTCAAATGTTTGATCCCATTCTGAAACCTAATTAACAAAACTCAATTAACATTTTAAAATAAAGTTATAAATTCAGTGTATTGAATTTCTTTTTAATTATTTAAATAGCCTGACTACCAAACTACCTCTTCCCAAGCATTAAAAGAAGTCTTATAAGTCAATTACATCAAACTTAAAAGTAATCTGATTAGGTTTTCTTAAATGGTTTAATGTTGTTTAAATTTAGAAAGATTTAAATATAAAAATCATAAGTTTGAATCACCTACAGAGTTAAAGATTTTAAGTTAAAACCAAAGATGTATTTTCTTGACACTTTGTTGTGATAATTTGTATTAATCATTAAATGTATTTAAAATAACAAATAATGCATAAATTATTCCATAACATAATAGATAATGCTATAATTTGGATTCAGTTTATTATTCTCACAACGACTTTCTATTTCTCATAGGTAACATACACCTACTCACTAGAGAAAAATAAAGTCTTGTTTTCCCATGTTTATCAAGTGGATGTTTTCATCCCATTGCATTGATTTCCTAACAATTACAGTCCCAGCTATAGCACTGGACTAGGTTGCTGCCCTCAACCAGAAAGGTCACATTCAATCTTATTATAAACACAATAGATAAGAAAATCTCATACCTTTAAAATGAAATAGGCACTAAATTCTTGCATTAAAGTCACATAAATTTTCAAACTGCAGTAAATTATCCCTAATATCATTCATTACTTCAGTAGTGTTTTGTATTTATTTGATTCTCTGCATGTGTGACAGAATTGTCTTTTTAAAAATTACAATGATGTGAGGGATTTCAAAAGTATTTTTAACATTTTTATGTAGCAAAAATAATCAGCATTCTGTGTTAACTACCTCCTAAAAGAAATCAAAGAAAACGTACAGCCTCTCCAAGAAATCTAAAAACCTGAGATAATAATAGTTAAGGTCTATTTTTTAAACTGATGGTTGCCCCTCTCTACTAATAGTAGAAATAATATATTCCAGTGCTTGCAACAAACCTTTTGGTAGTGAGAGGAAGCTAGAACAGGTATTTTCTTTTCTTTCTTTTTTTTTCTTTTCTTATTTGAGAGGGAGTTTCTCTCTTGTCACCCAAGCTGGAGTGCAGTGGCACTATCTCACTCACTGCAACCTCCACCTCCCGGGTTCAAGCAAATTTACTGCCTCAGCCTCCCAAGTAGCTGGGATTACAGGCACACACCACCATGCCCAGTTAATTTTTGTATTATTAGTAGAGGTGGGGTTTCACCATGTTGGTCAGTCTGGTCTGGAACTCCTGACCTCAAGTGATCCACCCGCCTTGGCTTCCCAAAATGCTGGGATTACAGGTATGAGCCACTGCACCTGGCCTGGTATTTTCAATTAATACTTATTTTGATGTTTTCTTTTTAATGTTTTTATTTTTTACTTGCACCTACAGGTGATTTTGTTTTTATTTTATTCAGTTTTGTTATTAAAGACTTGACAGAGTTTTAAATGAAAATAAACAAGACATTTAGGAAATAATTGGTTCAGGTTCTATTTACAAGGGTATATATATTTAATCTAAGTATTTGTCAGCTTCTACAAACCATATTATGCCTTCCAGTTAACTGAAAAGCAAATGAGTTAAGGAATTAAGTGTACTTCTATAAACCTGCTAACTACAGTTTTGCTACTCAGTAATTAAATGACCTTAGATTTAAGCTTCAATTTCCTAAAATGAGATTATATTATTATTAAAAAAGCTGTTCTGATTTTTTCCCAAAATTTTGGTGGGAAACTGCAAGAATGCTGACATTCTAAAGGCTTAACATGGATCTTTATCGTACTGGGTAGGTGGTATGACAGTCAAAAACTTTAATCTTGTTAAGGTATGCCAGTGGCCAACAGGCAAAGTGGACTCCCTGTGGCTATCTGAGATGCTCAAAGCTAAAACAGAATAAGGTTGTCATGACTGGAGTGAGGGAGCAGTCACATACTCTTGGTTCTCAGAACGATACTATAGAAATATCACAGGACTTCCCCTTCTACATTCAAGTCCAACCAGTTCCTGTTGTCTGAATAAACCGTGGCCAGAAAGATGGCCCCTGCCTCATCCATCCCCCCATACCCTTTTGGGGCGTGGAAGCCAACCAATCAGAGATCACCTGAACAAACCCACCAGAGCTCACTATCCCATCAAATAAGAGCTGTATCAACCACTCAAAATCCAGCTGTGCTGACCTATCAAAACTAAGCAAGTTTCAATCCTTCATTTGCATAAACAAACGTGACTGGGAACTTTTTAAGTATATCTATGTTTTGCTAGAACAATGTTCACAGTAGAGTAACCAGTCTCACAAACATATGTTGATAGAAACAGAAGAATTTTGAAAAAATTTTAGCAAGACCAAAATTTTTGTTTTAAATTTTTATCCAGAAGGATGCAAGTGATGCTGTATTTTCAAAATTCTTCATCAGTAGTCAGTTCCAATTCATCTCTACATCACTGGCTAATTCCTGAATGTGTCAAGGTATAGTGTTGAAGAGTGGTATTTGAGTCAACTACTTTGCTACAGAAACATTTCTAGACAAACCCCTTTGCTACATCCATTCATTAGTTTCTCAATAAGTGTACATAGCGTTTTTATTTTTAGAAGTGCTATGTTACATAAATTCTGCCAAGCAGTAATGTTTATATTCAAAATATTGAACATCTGTTGTCAGCTTTCGCTATCTTAATACTTTTCTTTCACATAATTCTGTGGTTTTGAATGCATCTCTTTATGTTGTATATATAATTGGCCTTAAGTTTGATGGTTTCATCATTTCAGTAGCCAATTCATCTCCACAAATAACATACTTCTTTTTAATCACTTCATCACCAATTATAGCTACAAAATGAAATCAGTATATGAGAGATACTACTGAGCAAAATTAGTTTGACCTTTTTTTGGTATTCACTTTTTTAAAAAACTTCCATTATCACTATTTAATACTACTGAAAGAAAAGATGTGTCATTTTTTGACAAAAAAAGTCCAGTTAATCTTCTTTTACCATATATAAATTAGGGTTCCAATTTCTCATCCCTTCTTTGAAGTAACTTCCATTATTACAATTTCATATATTACTACTGAAACAAAAAAATGTGTTATGTCTTTACAAAAAGATTACTGTAAATCTTCTTTACCATCTCCATATTAGGGTTAAAATTTTGATTCCTTAAATAGCTAATAATGGTAAACTATACATTTAAAATATATCTGATAAAACTTTAAAATGATCTGTAAAATAAATAAGCACACAAATTTTACCTTATTTTTATTTAATTACACTTCACAAACCAAACTTAAAACATCACATCATCTCTTGCTCCTCATGTATGTAACTAAAATGCAGCTCTTGCCTCTTAATGACTCATCAGGCTAGCTGAACAACACTTGGTCTAATCTATACCCTGTTAGCAATACAAATCCACTGATCGAAAGTGGGATGACATAGAAACGTCAATTTGATCAACAGCATTAAAATGTACACTGCTCTATTTTTGTGTTATTACAGACCTGTGACAACAAACTCACAGATAGGCATCAGTCCTCCTATCACATTTTGCGTAGCATGGATATAGCCCCCAGCACCCAGCTAGTAATTTGCAGAGCTGGAATTCACATCCAAATCTGTCATACTTCAAACCCACAAACTTGTCTCTGTACCATACTACTTCCCGAAGCTATGGAAATACATACTCTGTACCAAATAAATTTTGTACTGAATTCTTCCATTTTATTTTCTTTCTCTTTCCAGAAAACTGGGCCTTCCTAGTGAAATCAAAGTTAAGCTGTTCTCCATTAATTACTCAACTTCTTATACTTCCTATGCATTATTAAAGGACAATTAGCAGTTCCTAAATAAAAATTCCTCTTCATTAAAATATAAGTTTAAGGAAGAGAGTACATTGAAAGAGACAGTCTTGGGCTACCTTTTTTTTTTTTTTTTTTTACATTAAACTGTAACATAGTTAAAACTATTTCAAATCTAAAGGGACTATTTTTAATTTTACTTTTTAAATGTATTTTTATCCCAGTTTCTTTTATTGTCTAGCTACAAGAGGATGAGTAAGGTGATAGTGCCTTAAAAGAAGCGTCTGTTTCTTAGAAAAGCCTTATCATTGAAAACAAATAAACATTGTAAATAAAAAAGAGAGAAATAGGAAAACCCTCCTATAGTTTACCAAATAGAGTGTCACAATAAATAATTGCTGAGAATAGCCACTACCAGAAACTAAATTTAAGTATAAAATTCTTTTCTCAGATAAAGTATGTTGGCAAAAACAAAACCAAAAGAGGCATAAGAAAACCCCAATTCTAACAGTTAAAACAATGGATGAACCTGGAGGACATCGTGGTACACTAATCAGAGGGATAGAAAGTAGAATGGTGGTTGCCAGGTCTGGGGTGGGGAAAAGGGAGCAATTGTTTAATAGGCATAGTTTCATTTTTGCAAGATGAAAACATTCTGGAGACTGGTTACACAACAATGTAAATATACTTAACACTATGGAACCCTACACCTTTGAAAATGGTTAAGATGGCAAATATTATGTTGTGTGTATTTTACCACATTTTAACAAAAATTGTTGTAGTTGCTTCAACTCATACTCCCATAGGCATTTTCAATAACCCTGAACTCTTAAACCACAGTGATCAGTATTGCTACCAATTCACATAACTTGCCTTCCCAAAATAAAATCTTTGTTTAGCTATATTTAAAAGATGAGGAAAACTCTTAAGTACATGTATCAAGTTATGTGCAACAGAATCACTATTCAAATAATAATGAATATATTCATTTGAGGAAATAATTTGGGGATGAGTTAATATACCTAAATAGTGTTTATTGTGAGATATATTTTGACCACTAATTTCTTTCTGGAACAGCAGAATTTATTGTGAGTAAACTGGGGGGGTGAGGGGGGTCTTTACATCTTATTATATGAAATAAAATTAGTATGATAATATATTATAGTTTCATTTAATCAGAAGTTTGTTAAGTAGAAGAATAGTGCCAGTAACTTATTACTGGCTTATTCCATGAGAACTTACTCCCAATCTGTTTGAGAGGCACTATAGCAATTAGAAAATAAATTTACTATTTTACCCTCGTCTCATGGGAGACCAGGACAAATCTGCTAAAAATAATATACAGCTCTCATCACACACTGATGATTCAGTGTTTCGCTTCAGGATTTTGAAGAATAAAATATCAGTGTCATCCTCAATTATATTAAAGTTGGGTTTATCACTTTTATACAAAAAGCTTATAAAATATTGAAATTAAAGAAAGAAAATCAAAATAACTCAAAAGGGCAAATATAGTGTGTGACAGAGACTGCTTGTTATCTAATCTCTTATCCATTATTTTTCTTTAGTAAAATAACCCATTTTATTCAGCACAGTGTATGATAAGCAAACAAAATCCATTTGTTAGCCTTCCTTCCAGCTTGATGAGTGAGACCATGTGAATAAGTTCTGGGCAACGCAACTTAAGCAAATGTATGTTACTTTACTGAAAAACCTTTTTAAAAAACCAGGCACAATTCCTTTACTACTTTTTTTTTTTTTTCCTCTTTCTTCTTTCATGGTGGGTGACTATTAAAGTGACGGCTGGGTCTCCCACAGCTCTGGGCAATTGAGTCATAGGTTAAGTATGGCTTAGTAGCTAGATAATAGAAGATTGAATCTCTAACACTATAAAGACACTTAATTTGGTGTCTTAATTTGGTTTGCATAAAAAAGTAACGTCTATATTTTATTAAATAATGATGACTTTGGATTGTTCTGTCACATTTAAGTAAAAGTAAGCCTAACTGCACAAAGCAGAGTAAGAAACTATGATTATTAAATAAAAATAGGATGGGTAGAGAGGATCCTAACAGCAACAACAAAAAGGTAAATATATATGGTATTAAAATTTTATTGTAGACTTAATTACTGTTGAATTTAGTTTGATATTTACCATTATACATTGTGTGTGTATATACACCTATTTATGGGCTTTCTATAAATATATACACACTATATGATATACTATACCAGATAATATGGTTTGACTCTGTACCCACCCAAATCTCATCTTACATTGTAATCCCTGTAATCCACATGTGTCAAAGGAGGGACCAGGTGGGAGGTAATTGCATCATGAGGGTGATGGACTATGTTAACTTCTCTTCCCGGTCCACAAGGGGCTTGTTTTAAAGGCAAGAACTTCCCAGCACCATACCTCCGTCTACCTCCCCATCTGGGAGCCTAGAGTTCTTTGTCTAACTTTCCCACACATGGGAAGGTAGATAGCCCAGGTGAGCTTCCTTTATTTAAAAAGACTGCCAAACTCCTTGAGAGGAGGGGCTCTATTGTGAGCCAGGCAGCCAACCCAGCATCAGAGTCGAAGATAAATCACTCCCGAGGAAGTTTGGAGAAAGCTCCTCTCACTGGATGAGAACTTGAATGGGGTAGGTGTAACTCAGGGGTTAAAATTCCCCCTACTCCCTTACCTATATGGACTCCATCTCTGGATCCCCTCCCATGACAGCATGGGAGCTCACTCTCTCTCTCTCTCTGCCTAATAAATCCCTTTTCTGCAAAACTCTCTGGGTCTGATATTTACAGAACAAGCTCACCAAGCCACCAGGGCTCTCTCCCCATTCTTGGGTGAGTAAGGCCCAAGGACCTGGGAAAATACATCCTATCAGGGAACAGTGTGCATTTTTGGAACACCCCTGCAACCTGCTCCCATCCCCGGTTACATCGCGGCGAGCCAGACAGGAGAAAACGTAGTAAGAGACTGTGTTACCTCCCAGCCGTGAGTGAATCAAATCCCTCCCACTTGCTAAAATCTGTCCTATTGCCTTTCTTAAATCCGTCAAGGAGAAAGCACCAGGCACAGAGGCTGCCGGCCCTGTGTGGGACTGCAGGAGTCCAGGAGGTGTCTGCCCAGCTTTCTCCAAACCTGCTCCCTCTCCGTGTTGTTTCTCTGGGCGCGGCCAGGCCACGTCCGGGGCCTCCTGCCCACAGGCGACAACTCCACCCCCCCACCCCTGGCAGTGCCCTCCCTGTGCTAACCTGGGTGGCCAGCTTCCTCTGGTCCAGTTGCGCCAGTCGCTCCATGGGGGCATGCTTCCCTCAGGCCTTTCACTCGCAGGCCTGGCGTCCTGGCCATAAACTAGGGCCGCGCAACTGCAGCTTGCTCCCGGAGGCGTGGCCTGCGTGGGACCACGGGGGTGGTCGAGCGTGCACAGCCTCACAGGTCAAACTAATGAATTCATCACACTCGGCTGACGCCTTAGACACCACCTGAAGAAAATAATCAGCCCTCCACTCCACAGCCTGAAGTTCCAGGAGACTACCCAAGACTACCCTTCGTACACCTGCAAGCCATTAGAGAATCTAAGTTTGCTCTTCCGACAAGACCCCCAGGAAAGTAACAGCTGTGAGTCTAATTCACAT
>CAUYLG010033912.1:0-58151 GCA_963573385.1 Cacajao melanocephalus
TTGCTGTGCAGAAACTCTTAAGTTTAATTAGATCCCATTTGTCTATTTTGGCTTTTGTTTCCATTGCTTTTGGTGTTTTAGTCATGAAGTCTTTGCCCATGCCTATGTCCTGAATGGTATTGCCTAAGTTTTCTTCTAGAATTTTTATGGTGTTAGGCCTCATGTTTAAATCTTTAATCCATCTAGAGTTAATTTTTGTATAAGGTGTAAGAAAAGGATCCAGTTTCAGCTTTCTGTGTATGGCTAGCCAATTTTCCCAACACCATTTATTAAATAGGGAATTCTTTACCCATTGCTTGTTTTTGTCAGGTTTGTCAAACATCAGATGGTTGTAGTTGTGTAGTATACTTTCTGAGGCCTCTATTCTGTTCCATTGGTCTCTATCTTTGTTTTGGTACCAGTACGATGCTGTTTTGATTACAGTAGCCTTGTAATATAGTTTGAAGTCAGGTAGCATGATGCCTCCAGTTTTGTCCCTTTTGCTTAGGATTGACTTGGCTATGCAGGCTCTTTTTTGGTTCCATATGAAGTTTAAGGTGGTTTTTTACAATTCTGTGAAGAATGTCATTGGTAGCTTGATGGGGATAGCATTGAATGTATAAATTACTTTGGGCAGTATGGCCTTTTTCACAGAATTGATTCTTTCTAACCATGAGCATGGGATGTTTTTCCATCTGTTTGTGTCCTCTCTTATTTCCTTGAGCAGTGGTTTGTAGTTCTCCTTGAAGAGGTTCTTCACATCCCTTGTTAGTTGTATTCCTAGGTATTTTATTCTCTTTGTGGCAGTTGTGAATGGGAGTTCACTCATGATTTGGCTCTCTGTTTGTCTATTACTAGTGTATAGGAATACTTGCGATTTTTGCACGTTTACTTAGTATCCTGAGACTTTGCTGAAGTTGCTTAACAGCTTAAGGAGATTTTGGGCTGAGACAATGGGGTTTTCTAAATATGCAATCATGTCATCTGCAAACAGGGACAATTTGACATCCTCTCTTCCTATTCGAATACGCTTTATTTCTTTCTCTTGCCTGATGGCCCTGGCCAGA
This sequence comes from Cacajao melanocephalus, assembly GCA_963573385.1. Classification (NCBI taxonomy): domain Eukaryota; kingdom Metazoa; phylum Chordata; class Mammalia; order Primates; family Pitheciidae; genus Cacajao; species Cacajao melanocephalus. Next base: position 1,047 of record CAUYLG010033912.1, read on the forward strand.
ACTTCTATTACTATGTTGAATAGGAGTGGTGAGAGAGGGCATCCTTGTCTTGTGCTAGTTTTCAAATGGAAAAGTTTCCAGTTTTTGCCCATTCAGTATAATATTGGCTGTGGGTTTGTCATAACTAACTCTTATTATTTTGAGATATTATCATTGATGCCTAGTTGATTGAGGGTTTTTAGCATAAAGGACTGCTGAATTTTGTCGAAGGCCTTCTCTGCATCTATTCAGATAATCATGTGGTTTTTGTCTTTGGTTCTGTTTATGTGATTAATTACGTTTATAGTTTTGCAGATGTTGAACCAGCCTTGCATCCCAGGGATTAAGCCGACTTGATTGTGATGAATAAGCTTTTTGATGTGCTGTTGGATTCAGTTTGCCACTATTTTATTGAAGATTTTTTATCAATATTTGTCATTGATATTGGCCTGAAATTTTCCTTTTTGGTTGCATCTCTTCCAGGTTTTGGTATCAGGAAGATGTTGGTCTCATAAAATGAGTTAGGGAGGATTCCCTCTTTTTGTATTGTTTGGAATAGTTTCAGAAGGAATAGTACCAGCTCCTTTTTGTACTTCTGGTAGAATTCGACTGTGAACCCATTTGGTCCTGGACTTTTTTTGGTTGGTAGGCCATTAGTTGCTGCCTCAACTTCAGAACTTGTTATTGGTCTCTTCAGGAATTCAACTTCTTCCTGGTTTAGTCTTGGGAGAGTGTAAGTGTTCAGGAATTTATCCATTTCTTCTAGATTTACTGGTTTATCTGCATAGATGTATTTGTAGTAATCTCTGATGGTAGTTTGTATTTCTGTGGGATTGGTGGTGATATCCCCTTTATCATTTTTTATTGCTTCTATTTGAATCTTCTCTCTTTTCTTTTTTATTAGTCTGGCTAGTGGTCTATTTTGTTGATCTTTTCAGAAAACCGGCTCCTGGGTTTATTGATTTTTTTGAAGATGTTCTTGTGCTTCTATCTCCTTCAGTTCTGCTCTGATCTTAGTTATTTCTTGTCTTCTTCTAGGTTTTGAATTTGTTTGATCTTGCTCCTTTAGTTCTTTTAATTTTTTTTTTTTGTCATTAGGGTGTCGATTTTAGATATTTCCTTGCTCCTCTTGTGAGCATTTAGTGTTATAAATTTCTCTCTAGACACTGCTTTAAATGTGTCTCAGAGATTCTGGTACGTTGTGTCTTTGTTCTCATTGGTTTCGAAGAACATCTTTATTTCTGCCTTTATTTCATTATCTATCCAGTAGTCATTCAGGAACAGATTGCTTAGTTTTCATGTAGTTGTGTGGTTTTGAATGAGTTTCTTAATCCTGAGTTCTAATTTCATTTCACTGTGGTTTGAGAGACTGTTATGATTTCTGTTCTTCTACATTTGCTGAGGAGTGTTTTACTTCCAATTATGTGGTTAATTTTAGAATAAGCGTGATGTGGTGCTCATAAGAATGTATATTCTGTGGTTTTGGGGTGCAGAGTTCTGTAGATGTCTATTAGGTCCACTTGGTCCAGATCTGAGTTCAAGTCCTTGTTAATTTTCTGTCTTGTTGATGTGTTTAGTATTGACAGTGGGGTGTTAAAGTCTCCCACTTTTATTGTGTGGGAGTCTAAGTCTCTTTGCATGTCATTAAGAACTTGCTTTATGTATCTGGGTGTGCTTCTGTATTCAGTGCGTATATCTTTAGGATCATTAGCTCTTCTTGATGTGTTGATCCTTTTATCATTATGTAATGCCGTTTGTCTCTTTTGATCTTTGTTGGTTTAAAGTCTTTTTTATCAGAGGCTAGCATTGCAACCCTTGCTTTTTTTTTATCTCCATTTGCTTGGTAAGTCTTTCTCTATCTCTTTATTTTGGGCCTATGTGTGTCTTTGCACGTGAGATGGGGTTCCTGAATACAACACACTGATGGGTCTTGACTTTTTATCCAATTTGCCGGTCTGTGTGTTTTGATTGGGGCGTTTAGCCTGTTTACATTTAAGGTTAATATTGTTACGTGTGAATCTGATCCTTCCATTTTGTTGCTAGCTGGTTGTTTTGTCCGTTAGTTGATGCAGTTTCTTCATAGTGTCACTTGTCTTTACAATTTTGTATGTTTTTGCAGTGGTTGGTACTGGTTGTTCCTTTCCATGGTCAGTACTTCCTTCAGGAACTCTTGTAAGGCAGGCCTGGTGGTGACAGAATCTCTCAGCAGTTGCTTGTCTGTAAAGGATTTTATTTCTCCTTCGCTTATGAAGCTTAGTTTGGCTGGATATGAAATTCTGGGTTGAAAATTCTTTTCTTTTAGGATGTTTAATATTGGCCCCCACTCTCTTCTGGCTTGTAGAATTTCTGCTGAGAGATCCACTGTGAGTCTGATGGGCTTCCCTTTGTCTCTGGCTGCCCTTGTAGTGGTCTCTGTATTTCCTGAATTTGAACATAGGCTTGCCGTGCTAGGTTGGGGAAGTTTTCATGGATAATGTCCTGAAGAGTGTTTTCCCACTTGGTTTCATTCTCGCTGTCACTTTCAGGTACACCAATCAAAGGTAGATTTGGTCTTTTCACATATTCTCACATTTCTTCGAGGCTTTGTTCATTTCTTTTCACTTGTTTTTCTCTAATCTTATCTTCTTGCTTTATTTCATTGAGTTGATCTTCAATCTCTGATATCCTTTCTTCCTCTTGATCAGTTTCGCTATTGAAACTTGTGTATGCTACACAGAGTTCTCGTGCTGTGTCTTTCACCTCCATCATGCCGTTTATGTTGTTTTACACACTGGTTATTCTTGTTAGCGTTTCGTCTAGCCTTTTTTCAAGGTTCTTAGTTTCCTTGCATTGGGTTAGAATGTGCTCTTTTAGCTGGGAGAAATTTGTTATTACCCACTTTCTGAAGCCTGCTTCTGTCAATTCCTCACACTCATTGTCCATCTAGTTTTGTTCCCTTGCTCGTGAGGGGCCGTGGTACCTTGGAGAAGAGGGTTCTGGCTTTTAATAATTTCAGCCGTTTTGCGCTGGTTCCTTCCCATCTTCATGGATTTATCTCTCTTTGTTCTTTGAAGTTGGTGACTTTTGGATGTAGCTTCTGAGTGGGCATCCTATCTGTTGATGCTGATATTTCTTTCTGTTTATTAGTTTTCCTTTTAACAGTCAGGCCCCTCTGCTGCAAGTCTGCTGGAGTTTGCTGGAGGTCCACTCCAGATCCTGCTTGCCCAGGAATCACCCACAGGGGCTGCCGGACAGCAAATATTGCTGCCTGTTCCTTCCTCTGGTAGCTTCATCCTAAAAGGGTACCTGCCAGATGTCAGCCAGAGCTCTCCCGTATGATGTGTCTCTCAGATAGGATACATGGGAGGTCAGGGACCTACTTGAGGAGGCAGCCTGTCCATTAATGGAGCTCAAGCACTATTCTGGGTCTCCATTTCTCTCTTTAGGGCTGCCAGGCAGGGACACTTAAGTCTGCTGAAGTGGAACCCACAACTGCCCCTTTTCCCAGGTGCTCTGTCTCAGGAAGTTGGGGGCTTTGTAAGTCCCTGATGGGTGGCTGGCTTATTTTTAGAGATGCCCCGCCCAGTGAGAAGGGAATCTACTTGATAGTCTGCCTGCAGAGGCCTTCCTGAGCTGCAGTGCTGGGCTCCCCCCAGCTGCTTCCTGGAGGCTGTCACTTTGTTTACACAGGCAATATTGAAGCTGCCTACCACAGCCTCAGCAATGGTGGACGCTCCTCCCCCCACCAAGCTCCAGTGTTCTAGGTCAAGCTCATACTGCTGTGCTGGCTGCGAGAGTTTCAAGCCAGTGCGTTTTAGCTTGCAGGTCTTCATTGGGGCGGGACCCGCCGAGCCAGCTTGTTTGGTTCCCTGGCTTTTTCGGGGCAATTGGCAGTTCTATTTCCCTGGCATTCCACATGCCACTTGCCTAAAACAGGCGACCAGTTTTGTGCTGGAAACCCTGGGCGCTGGTGTTGTAGGCTCTTGAGGGAATCTCCTGGTCTGCAGGTTGTGTAGACCTCCTAGGCTTGGATCTGTTCCCTCTGCTTTGGAGACTGCAGTCATTGCTAGTCAGCTCTGAGATTTTTGGAGTCTGTTGTGGAGTTGAGATTCTTAGGTCCCTGTTGCCTTAACTAGAGTTAAGCTGTTCTTACATCCAATAATTGATGGTGGTTTTATTTCAATTGTAATTTTGGCTTTTCTTTCCTTCCTATACTCCCCACACGAATTACCCTGGTTAATTAAGAATTGACTACAATTCCATTGGTATTTAATGATTTATTTTTCATGCTACAGTCCCAGCTTCTTGCAGTGAATCCTACTTCCTCCTTCCTCCTGTATTTTCACCTCCTGCTGAGTGTGAAGTTGCTAACAAAAGAAAGTTCTATTTAGAATACAGCCTTCTTTTTAATAAAGGTGTTACAGATTGTTGAAGGAAACATTTATAAACCGTGAAGCATCCACATTGCTCTGTGTGGAGCTCAGGCCTCCTTGGAAGGTGTCCTGGACAAAGAGCATCTTGCTTGTACAGGTGGGATTGATCAAAGTTTAGCAAATGTTCTCACTGTTAGAAGTGGAAGCTGGGTGCAGTGGCTCATAACTATAATCCCAGCACTTTGGGAGGCCAAGGTGGGAGGATCACATAAGCCTAGGAGTTTGAGACCAGCCTGGGCAATATAGCAAGACCTGCTCTTTATGAAAAAATTTTAAAAATTTGCAGTGTGGTGGTACATGCCTGTGGTCCCAGCTACTCAGGAGGCTGAGATGGGAGGATTGCTTGAGCCCAGGAGTTTCAGACTGCAGTGAGCTATGATTGCACCACTGTACTCCAGACTGGGTGACAGAGTGAGATAGAAAACAAAAACAAAACAAAACAACCAAAAAAACAAAAAGGAGAAGAAGTTGAAAGAGAAGTTGTGTTGAGGGCAGTCCTTCCTCATCAGGAGAGCAAAAACAAAACAAAACTGTTTTGACTGCCTGGGAGAAAGGGCATATCCTCCTATGTGGAAACAAAAGACACAGCCCCATGCTGCCTGTTGGATTCAGAATACAGAGGCAGATTGCGACAAGGGGGGGCTATGTCATTTGCGTGTGTTGCAGGAGCAAGTGACTTTTTCTGTCACAGGTTTTCAGATCAAGAAGCATTGTCCCTGATGCAGATTACAAGGTCGTGGACTTCAAGCCTGGTGCCTCGTTTAGATGGGAATTGGGGGTCCTAGATGCTGGAGGGATTGTTTTACATGCAGGGGAGACATTCCATGGGGGCCAGCCTGAAGATGGATTGTGGGAGATTGTCATCATCCTACTTGCAGGGCCTTCACTCTTGGGAGTCTCCGCCAACACTGAGTTTGAATTCAGCCATGTCTTGGACCTTGTCCACTGAAAGAGACATCAGTAAATGTGCCGCAAATGGGATTGATGAATGCTTGCAAAGTGAGACTTGCCCTGTTGAAACCCACGGACCGTATAAAGAAATCTGGACAGTCTTGCTGGAAAGGAGGAGAGTAGAGGTGATGCATGTCAGGTGAGCCCTAATGTGGGGCTTAGCCCATGAGGGTTCTTGTCTTTGCCCAGAAAAGAAGTTAATGGCAAACCAGAGGTAGAAAGAAACAACTTTATTAAAGTGGTATTGTTACAGCTTCTGCAGAGCAGGGCCACCCACAGGCAGAGGGCAGTAGCTCAGGGCAGTTCTGCAGTCATATTTATACCCACTTTTAATTGTATGCAGATTAAGGGGCAGTTTCCACAGAAATTTCTAAGGAAGGAGGATTAACTTAGGGGTGGTTGGGTCATTGCCATGGAAAGGGGTGGTAACACCTGAGTGTTGCCGTGGCAATGATAAACTGACGTGGCACACTGGTGGGTGCACCTCACAGAAAGTTTCTTCTGCCCTGTTCTTGTTTTAACTAGTCCTCAATTTGGCCAGGTGTCTGAACCCTGCCTCTGGAGTTAAGTCCCACCTCCTACCTCAGAGGTGCCTCGTCTGACATCACACTAACACCAGGCATCCCAATGAGTCCGTTGAGAGCCCCCCCGAGTCTCAGCTGAGCCATGGATGACTGCTTGGTGGGAATGACCACAGATAAGACAAACAGGAACTGCCCTGCTAAGCAGAGCCTCCATGCAGAGCCGCGAGCACACACGTGTTGAGTTTGTTGTGCAGCAGTAGTTAACAGGGACAGAACTTTTCAGGAATGTAGATTTCACTTCTTCAGTGTTAATATGCTCACTTTCCTGTGAAGCCGCCTGTGGAAGAGGTGCCTTGCTGCTTCTCCTTCGTGGCTCCCAGTTTCATCTTATAACAGGAAGATGTGCCTCAGCGCCTCTGTGGATCTTACCACATTCCCAGAGCTTACCCAAAGCAAAACAAAATAGGTACACACAAAAATAGGAATAGAATTGGCCCGATCCCTGTTTCGTTCTAGTAATAAGTTACATTCATTCTTGGATACGTTATCTAATTGAAACAAAGAAAGGTATTTGTAATTAGAGTTTGCTTTTTATGTTTAATAATACATTTGTATGTCACTTTTTTGCTTTCTTATGTAAGTTATTGCAAATGATTAAAATAATCTGTAATAATTATTATAAATAACTGTAATAATCACTAAATCCAGAAGAAACAGCTAATAGGATCTTATGGTATAAAAAGTTTAAAAAGTTAATATTCTTCCCCCTCTTTTTTCACTCTTTTTGACACACAGACACACACACACGACTCCAACACATGAAGCGTAAAAGGGTGAGCAATAAGTACTCTGAAGCATAAAAATGTACTAAGCACTAAAAAAATTCTACTGTAATTGTACTGGGAAACATTGAGTAAATATAAAAAATAAAAATATGAGCTTATATGTTCAAAATGAGAACAAATAATGTAACATTTCCAATCATTAAATAATAAATTATATTTCAAATTGATTTTTTTACATAAGTTCCATTGGAAATTTATAAAAGAGAGATGCAATACTTTATTAATTATTATTATTGTTTTTGAGATAGAGTCTCACTCTGTCACCCAGGCTAGAGTGCAGTGGCACCATCTAGGCTCACTGCAACCTCTACCTCCTGGGTTCAAGCAATTCTCCTGCCTTAGCCTCCCAAGTAGTTGGGACTATAGGTGCATGCCACTACATCTGGCTAATTATTGTATTTTTAGTAGAGACAAGGTTTCACCAGGTTGGCCAGGCTGGTCTTGAACTCCTGACCTCAGATGATCCTCCTGCCTTGGCCTTCCAAAGTGCTGGGATTACAGGCATGAGGCACCACACCTGGCCTATTTTTTATTGTTAGTATTTATAATACAACAGGGTTTTTTATATTAATATATATGTTTTTTTGAGACAGGGTCTCACTCTGTTCCCCAGGCTGGAGTGCAGTGGTGCAATCACAGCTCACTGCAACCTCTGCCCCCCGCCCTGGGTTCAGATGATCCTCCCACCTCACCTTCCCAAGTAGCTGGGACTATAGGTATGTGCCATCACACATAGCTAATTTTGTATTTTCTGTAGAGACAGGGTGTCGCTATGGTGTCCAGGCTGGTCTCTAACTCTTGGACTCAACAATCCACCCACCTCGGTCTCCCAAAGTGTTGGGATTACAAGCATGAGCCACCATGCCTCGCTTATTGTTTTTTTTGCAACTCTTTAAACTTTGGTCAACACATTTTACACATCCATTGGAAAATGTATGGGGGCAGATACTGAGTTTTCCACAATTATTTTGGAAAATAAGTAAGCAAGACTTTTAATTTTATCCCAGGTTCATTTTCTGTGAATCAGTTACTGAAAATTCCTATTGTAATGTAAAATATAATGCCACAGTGAATTCGCAAATGTATAACAATAGAGGGGTAATATTAATTAGCATTATTGGGTTCTTTTATACATTAGGAAAGGCCCCAAATTATTTATTGGGTTGTGTATTGGCTGTGCCTCAATTTCTCCCTTGGTCTTTGATTCAGGTACTTAACCTTCTTGGGTTACTTATTAATAATTTTAAGAAGTGGGCATGAGTTCTTTCTCTGGAGACACACAGTAATTAAACAGGCATATATTGGAGCAGTATTCAGCTAGCTGTCTTGGAGCAAAGCCTCAGACTCCCAGCATTCCACTGCTTTATAAATAAGACCATTTGTGGGAAGTGACATTTGTAGGGGATTTTGCAGAGTACATGGGGTTCACACATAGCACTAAGGTCAGACTTTGAATTAAGCGAGACCCTATAGAACAGGGTACCTGAACCACAGCATCTGGCCTTTCTGTACCTTTAGTGGCTGGCAGCTGCCATGGTGCTGGTGCCTTCACAGAGACACATCACAATAGATAGCGCAAGAATACTGTTGAGAATGTGGCTCATTTCCTTATAGAATTCCCAGAGGAGACGTTTCTCAGTAGCTGTGCTTGTATTTATTAAACTATTAGCCTAACTCACATAATTAACCATGTTTCTCACTTTATATTGACTACTAGAAAATTTGTCACTAAACTTTTGTATATCTCCAGCAAACAGAAAGCATTCTGAATGTCAATTCTTCTGTCTTCATACTGTTTTTTTCTTAGTTCAGACTTTCTTGCTTATTCGCTTTCAGCTTAAGTTTATCTTGTTGCCTTGTATGTAGCTTAGCGAGTTGCCTTAAATTATGCTGAGAACAAGGAGCAATATAGTTTCTGGGAGGCACCAAATGAGGAGCTCATCATTAGAATGTGTGCAGAGTAGATGGAGAAGCTCAAGAGGCTTAACTCTGAGGTTTTTCACTTGCATGGGCGCCTTCTGAGGCCCTGTACTTAATTCTGTATTAGTGATTTCCTAATCCTCTTTGCTTAAGGGTGAGCCACCCTCCAAATGGCATCAGCTCCACGTTCCACAAAGTAAGGAACTTCCCCTAGTCTAGTGGCATAATGACTTTTGATAAGAGCAGAAGTCATAGCGCAGGTACAAACAGTGGAGCAGCATTTAGTGCCTGGCTGGGAAACTCAGTTATATATTTTTTTTTTCTTTTTTTGAAATGGAGTCTCACTCTGTCGCCCAGGCTGAATGGAGTGCAGTGGCAAAATCTCGGCTCACTGCAACCTCCGACTCCCAGGTTCAAGCAATTCTCCTGCCTCAGCCTCCTGAGTAGCTGGGATTACAGGCATGTGCCACCATGCCTGGCTAATTTTTGTATTTTTAGTAGAGACAGCGTGTCACCATATTGGTCAGGCTAATCTCGAACTCCTGACCTGGTGATCCACCTGCCTTGGCCTCCTAAAGTGCTGCGATTACAGGCATGAGCCACTGTGCCTGGCCTCAGTTATGTCGTTTATAGGCAGTTACTGAGGTCTGCTCAGCCACCTAGCTGGGTGGTAGGGCTGTAGTCTCTAAATGTTAGAGCCAGGCCATATGTTTGCAGGGACCACAGCGTTGTATTCTTTATTCAACAGGGAAACAAACTCCCCTGGGCGTTTGGTGAATGTTAATTATCTGAATGATGATCTTGAAGACGTATCATATGTATGTCCATATGTATGTCCAACTTATATAAAAATGAGTTTTTGAGCAGAATACAGAATATGGAGGAATTAGTTGAGTATTGACTCATTCTGACATTCAGTGGTTCTAAGTGGCAGCCTACATAGACAGACCCAAAATAACTTGTGCCAAATTAGCCTTGTGGTCCTCTTAAGGTGGTAACTGGTCTTGCAGGGAAAGGGGAGCCAGGGCTGCGTTCTTAAGAGCATCTTTGGATTCTGGCTCATCTGAGTTCATTTGAGGGATGTGGTCCAAAAGGGGAAACCCTGAAATGGCTTTTAATTGTTCACCGCTAAATGGAAAGTAGGTATGAATTAGTTGTTATTTATCCATAAATTTATCTTTTTAAAGCAATTTGTGACTTTAATAGCTTCTTTTTGTTTTGGATTTTATTCCGATCAAAATTCTGAGCCCAGTGCAGGGCAGGATCTTATCTTTTTCCCTACACTTCCAGAGTGATGTGTGAAATACACTGTGATGTTAATTGTTTTTGACTATTTTCTTCCCCTAAGAAATAGTAATGATACAGAGAAAGACTGTTTCATAACTCCTCCTGAGTGTCACTAGAATATATGTTAGTAATCAGACGAGGACACTTCACCCATGTTCCCATCATCAGATGCTGGGGTAGAGCCAGATCTCTTATTGTAATTAGAGTCCATTCAGATACGATGGCCATTTTCTCCTATTGCCATATTATGGAGGAGGATAAGCCACACCATAACGGGACATTTGGCATTCTTTGAAGTGTAAGACACAGTATGTTAGTGCCGATACTGACAACGCCACCTCTACCTGCTGACTTTTGTTTGTCTACTTGCGGTAACTCCAGATTTACTGAACTGTGTTCTTTGGAAAAGGATAGCTTTCTGCGCTTTTCATGGAAGCTGTATTTCCTAATTATTATGATTTATGCTTTTCTGTTTCTGGATTCCATTTCATCATGGAATTATTTTATTTTCTTTTTGGCCCTTATTTTCTCCTCCTCTCTGTGTTTCTTGGATTTTGCCATGATTTCAGAGCTTCCTAACTTCTCCCCACCTCCAGTCACATCCTGTCCAGATTTATCTTCCACATAGCTACTTGAGTGATTTATTCCAGTGGCTCCTGTGGCTACCTTCCCACACCATTTTCTGCAGTGACAGGTCCCTCTAGTGACACCCAAATCAACGTTGCCCCCGGGAAGCGGTGTAAGGTCTTTGATGTCAGTGTTGAATATTCCCTCGTAGCCAGTGCTTCCTCTACCTTGCTGTCTTCTGCTTACTTTAAATAAATAGTTTGAGGTTACCTCTTTTTTTTTTTTTTTTGAGACAGAGACTCACTCTGTCACCCAGGCTGGGGTGCGGTGGCGCAATCTCAGCTCACTGCAACCTCTGCCTCCTGGGTTCAAGTGATTCTCTTGACTCAGCCTCCTGAGTAGCTTGGATTACAGGTGTTTGGGACCATGACTGGCTAATTTTTGTATCTTTAGTAGAGGTGGGGTTTCTCCATGTGGGTCAGGCTGGTCTTGAACTCTTGACCTCAGGTAATCCACTCGCGTTGGCTTCCCAAAGTGCTGGGATTACAGGCATGAGCCACTGCTCCCGACTTGTTTTTTTTTTTTTTTTTTTTTAATTTAGACATAGTATCATTCTCCTTCAGACTGGAGTGCAGTGGTGCAATCTTGGCTCACTGCAACCTCCACCTCCCGGGTTCAAGTGATTCTTTTGCCTTAGCCTCCCAAGTAGCTGAGATTACAGGCATGTGCCACCATGCCCAGCTAATTTTTTTTTATTTTTAGTAGAGACAGGGTTTCACTATGTTGGCCAGGTTAGTCTCGAACTCCTGACCTCAAGTGATCCACCCACCTTGGCCTCCAAAAATGCTGGGATTACAGGCATAAACCACCATGTTTGGCTGAAGTTACCTCTTCTAAGAAGACTTCGCTTAACCCATTTATGCCAGAGGTTGCAATTTTTTGATTGCAGATGTGTGAAAAATCAGACATTGGCAACGACCTTGTGTAGTAAGATATAAATAACTCCCACATGCTTGGTGTTCCAATAATGGAATGCAAGGCACAAATGGGTTCACTCCTTCAAGCCACCTGCTCCTAGCAGGCACCCCTTTGTGTGTGCTCTCTTAACATCCTGTGTATAACTCTATTGCTGTCCTTTTTTGCTAACAGTTTTATTGAGATACAATTCACATACCATACAATTTTCTCATTTAAAGTTTGCCATGCAGTAGCTTTTATCATCATCACAGAATTATGCAACCATCACCACAACCAATTGTAGAACAATTTTACCACCCAAAGCCCCAAACTGGAAACAACCCACTGTCCATCAACTGATGACTGGGTAGACAAAAGGCAGTATATCTGTACAATGGAATATTGTTTGCCATAAAAAGGAAAGGAGTATTGATGCATGCAACATACTTAAACTTTGAAAATACTAAGCTGCTTGAAAGAAGCTAGGCCTTTCTACATTGCTTTAGAATTATTGATTGCTATTCCTATCTCATTCTTCAGAGTGTGGACACCCCAGTGCCAGGAGATAGCGAATGTGTCTGCTATTCCCAGCATAGTATTTGTTACACAGCAGGCACTCAATACGTATTTGTTGGTTAAAAAGACAAATGATAAATACTCTAGGCTGGGAGTAGTGGTTCACATCTGAAATCCTAGTGCTTTTGGAAACTGAGGCCAGAAATTTGAAAACTGCAGTGAGCTGTGATTGTACCACTGCACTCTAGCCTGAGTGACAGCAAGACCCTGTCCCAATCAATCAATCAGTCACTCGGTCAATTAGTCCTCAAATCTTAGACACATAGAGTAGAGAAGTAACAAATAAATGACCTTGAATCACATAAAAAGGTTCCATATGTTGCCTGGCTCTGGAAAATTTTTAAATAAGATAAAAAAGAAATCGAGAGAGAAATTTTCTTATTGAAGGCACATTTTTTTTTCTTTTAAGAAGGAGTCTCGTTCTGTCACCCAGGTTGGAGTGCGGTGGTGCAATCCTGGCTCACTGCAACCTCTTGCCTCCTGGATTTAAGTGATTCTTCTGCCTCACCCTCTGGAGTAGCTGGGACTCTAGGCACCTGCCACCACACCCGACTCATTTTTGTATTTTTAGTAGAGATGGCGTTTCACCATGTTGGCCAGGCTGTTCTCAAACTCCTGACCTCAGGTGATGCGCTCACCTCGGCCTCCCAAAGTGCTGGGATTACAGGTGTGAGCCACCATGCCTGGCCTAACATATTCATTCTTTACATTCATCTCTACCTTTGAAGCTGTCATTCTGCAAAGAATTGAAGCAGCTTCTTTTTCCCTTTGATAATGCTGCATTTGTAAAGAGAACCACAACTTGAACTGTTTGCCCCTTTTTTTCTAGGCAACTCTGGGGTTAATTCCCTCATTCTACTCAGGCCAGCTGACCTCATTCATCACTGGAAAGTCACGCCTTATTACTTACAATGGGCAATGTATCAAATCTGTTTCAATCACACACAGCATTCCCTCCTTCCCTGATAAACCCCTGCCTTAATTTGGTAGCTCTCTATATCTTCAACCTCGTTCTGAGATCCTAGCCCACCCTTTCCTGACACTAGGACCTCTCAGGGACCCTCCCTTCCCTAGAGCCTGGGTAACTGGAGACTTGATTGCCATGCACAGTCTCTGCAGGTCCCGTGTCTGCCTTCACCCATTCCAACTTTGAGGCCACTTTCCTTCCTGCCTCTATTGAACCTTCTCGATCCTCTGAAGTTCATGGTACCTGGCTGTCGGTGTTTCCGTATCACCGTTCTAGTCATTTTCCTTCGTTTTTGAGAGACTTTGGCTCCTGGTTTAGGGCTTTTCCTCCATCCCCATGTATGTCGCCCTGCAGAGACTTTCACACCGGCGTGCTTCAGCTCTCCCTCGCGCTGGCCTTTCTGGATCTTGGTCTACTTAGCTTCAGTCATCTTTCCCCCACCTCAAGTCAGCCGTCTGCCCTCACAGTCATGTCCTAACCCCAGGCATCGCCAGTAACCATGCTAACTCCTGACCCTTGCTGATAGCGTAGTTAACACAAAAGATGGATTACTCTGCACCAGATGCTGTCCTAAGAACTTTCATATTTTAAATTATTTAATAATCATGACAGTACTGCAAGGTATTATATGTATCTTATAGCTGGAGATGTGGTTCAGAGCTGTTTCTGACCCTCTAGCATCCTTCTAGCTCATACTCTTTCTACAATAGCTCTTTAGTCTACTAGACACCTCCATTTATTTATCCTGTCATGTCACTTTCCGTAAAATAATTTACCATGTTATAAACAAATATAGGCATAGTGGTAGAGTTCAGGCTTTTTTTTTTTAATGGACTTTCACTCTTGTTGCTCAGGCCGGAGTGCAGTGCCACAATCTCGGTTCACTACAACTTCCACCTCCCTGGTTCAAGCGATTCTCCTGCCTCAGCCTCCTGAGTAGCTAAGATGACCAGTGTGAGCCACTGAGCTTGGCTCATTTGAAGCTTTCTAGGCACAAGACTGTTGTTATCACACTGAGGCACACTGTGCCAGCAAATGTGTTAACATAGCCAAACACTTTTGATATGATGAAAGATATCACTTTTTTTTTTTTGCCAAAATACAAGAAACATTCATGACATCATTTATTGATCACTTACTAAGTACCATAAAAGCAAAGCAAATCGTAATGATGGTGATTCATGTTTGCATGAAGAGTGATGGCAGATGTTCTTCCCCGAGAAGAGCAGGTGCAATTAAAGCTGCTGTTCCTTGGGAAGAAGGATTTGATCACTGTCTTTCTGCTTCTTTGCATCCATTTCCTACCCAGGAATGTCCCCTGGTGCTCCCTGAATTTTTCTTAGGCCGTTGTTGTTTGATCTCCGCCATGTTTGAACAACAGCTTCACAGATCAAATAATTGTTTGAAGTAGGAAGGGGACTAACAAATAAGAAATGAATCTAGGCCCCAAATGGTGTGTGCACAAGTTATGCTTGTTTTTCACAAAAACCTAGAAGGCTGGATTTCGTTTGCTCTGCAGGTGAGGAGAGGGAATCTCATATAGTTTACATAAGTTATGAAGAATTTGAAATTTCTTCCCTCTGGTGCCAAAATTACCAATTCATGGATTTGTTTATTTTTGTCATTGGATAAATATGCATTGAGGTGGTACTAGGTGGACTCACAGTCCAAAGGAAAAACAGGAAGAAAAATTGCTACCAGTTATAGGGAGTTATAGGGAGGAGGCCTCTGATGGAGAGAACTTTAAATCAGGCTTGGGAGAGGGGAGCAGGAGGTGAGAGGGAAAGAATTCAGAAGGATGGAGCACCTCATCTCAGGTGTAAAGGGCAGGCAGTGTTTTTTCAGATGAGGAAGTCGAAGACTGGTGTTTGAAGTGGTGGGGTTGTCATGCGTGGATGCATTCACCGTATCAAGATGCAAGCCCAGGAGTGAGGGGTGCCCAAGACTGGAATCTTCAGGAAGCCACGAGGGAGTATGGATGTGGTGCCCACATCCTGTTATCTTACCCTGTCCTGTCTTACATAATGTAGTGTGATATTGTCATGGGAGTAACAGCGCTAAGTGTTTGGGTGAAAAAAATAGTGATTGGGGTCAGGCATGGTGGCTCATGCCTCTAATCCCAGTACTTTGGGAGGCAGAGGTGGGTGGATGACGAGGTCAGGAGATCGAGACCCTTCTGGCCAACATGGTGAAACCTCATCTCTACTAAAAACACAAAAAATAGCTGAGCGTGGTAGTGTATGCCTGTAATCCCAGCTACTCGGGAGGCTGAGGCAGGAGAATTTCTTGAACCAGGGAGTCAGAGGTTGCAGTGAGGCAAAATTGTAACACTGCACTCCAGCCTGGTGACAAAGTGAGACTGTGTCTTAAAAAAAAAAAATGTAATTGGTTCTAGGGCAAGTCGGAAGAATCTTTGCAGAAGAGGTTCCCGTTGAGCTAGCTCTGGTCAGGTGCAAAGGTTTCTTTTTCTGTCCCAGCTTGGAGCAGGGCAGTCTAGGAAAGCGGACAGAATGAGCAAGAACATGCTGGAGATGGGGGGTGGGTAGAAAATGCAGAGTATTCCGGTGTGACCTGATGATGCAATGCTTCTTGAGGTTATGGATAGTTTTAAAAGCAGAGTCTGGTGTTCAGAACAATCCCCAAATGCCAAAAGAATCCTACTGTAATGGTAGAAATATCTGACCTCCAGACAGGCAAGCGAGAGAGCGTGGCTGAGGGGTTTTGTTAAAGTGTCTTCAGTTATACCACCTGAGCAACTAGGCACTGTACTGCAGTGGAGAACAGGCCCACCTGTTCTGAAATAATGCTGCAGACATGCATTCCTGTTTATGTTACCATCATGGGATGCAATGTGTAAGGGAAGATATGCGTAAGCCAAATGGAAGAAAAACCAAAAAGGAATACTATTTTTTTTTTTTTTTTGAGACAGAGGCCAGGCTGGAGTGCAGTGGTGTGATCTTGGCTCATTGCAACCTCTGCCTCCTGGGTTCAAACAATATTCCTGCCTCAGCCTCCCGAGTAGCTTGGACTACAGGTGCGTGCTACCATAACCAGCTAATTTTTCTATTTTTAGTAGAGATGGGGTTTCACTATGTTGGCCAGGATGGTCTCAATCTCTTGACCTCATGATCTGCTCGCCTCGGCCCCTGCAAAGCACTATTACAGGCCTGAGCCATTCCGCCCAGCTAGCAATGCTGTTGCAGGTCTTCTGTGAGTAAGCAACGTTTTAACATTTGAAGCTATTATTTTAAATGTGGCCACTTAATCTGCTTCAGATGGCTTCATATGTGAGGCTGACAGCTACCATTAGAGCAACGCGTTTGCATTCTCTGGTGAAGAGTAACTGCAGGTTTCGCTTCCCAGTCCATAGTTCTGTAGTAATATGCATACACAGCAGACCTCGGTCTTGTAGAGGCAGGCTGTCTCACTGAGAGCGAAATGTCCATGCTCCAGAAACCAGTTCTTTTTTTGGTACAGCGGTGACTGTTCAGACCATTTACTATATTATGAAATACGAGGGCACTCCAAGCAATCCTTCGGAGAATTCGTTATCACCATATTTATAGATGGCCCTTGTGACTGGGGGAACAGCCATGTGTGTATCCTGGCTTAGGGCAGATGATTTCACAAAGGCCTCCCTGGAAATTTCAGAGGAATAAAATGCATGATTAAAGTTTCTTTACAGGAGATTGCAGAAACATAAACAATAATAATTCAAAGAGCTTCAACCAAGCCAGTGGAAAGAAGTGAAATGCTCCGGAGCCACCTGAAAATTAGTGCTTTCTAGAAAGCACAATCAATCAGTCAAGCTCTAAATCTTCATTCAGGGCCTGCCAAGCAGAAGGTGCAGAGAAAACCTAAAGGCATAAGCAGTACAAAAGTAGTCTGTGAACCACAGCTGGAACCATTGAATAAACAACATTTTTTTTTTCTGATTTATAACATGTTACATAGTATGACCAATCAAAAAGACATAATAAACCATATCTAGTTTCAAGCTTATCTTTATTAAAAAAAATACCCAAATTATGCAAATCAAGATATAGGGCCTTTATCAATGAATGGCTCCTTTTAAAATATTTGCATATTAACGATCAGGTATTAAGAATTTACTGGATTATAGAAAAAATGCTTGCATATTCTTACATGCTTACATGGTACTAGAGTTAAATAAAATTCAAAGTAGTTGGAGGCTTCTTGGCTGGGGGAACTGTGTAAAATTTCTCCATAATTTTTACGATTCGCTATCTCTGGTATGCTCAGTAGTGAATCTGGTACAGGCGTGTGTGTGCCTGTGGACCTTGCCCAAGTTGAAAGTAAGTCCAAATGAGCTCAGCAACTAAGATGTAATCATCCTGCCTTTCTCAGTGAGCACTTTACAGATGTCTGTGTTTTATGACACTTTAGAATCAGGGACTGTCGGCCTCTGTTGCCTTTCTTACTTGAAGATGAAAATATAGGGTGAAAAACTCGAACATACAACCACAGAGTACCTCTAGATGCAATGGAGATGAAGAGAAGGGAAGAGTAAAAATGATAAGAATGGGCTCAGGATGATGGCAGCTTTGGCTGGGAGGAGGCACAGGGATGGGAGCGTGGTGTGAAGCAGCTTGCAGCGGCTGGCTTTACCAGTGACGTAGCTTTTATTTTGAGTAGTGGGTTTATAAATGACTGGTATCTTATTTAAAATGTGAGTCAACTATATACATGTAGGAGAGCTATTTTTGATGGTTATGTGTGCATACTTTTATGCACACATGTATATGTCAAAGTGGGCCATTCATGGACTAATAATGAAAGTGTGATCAGCTAAGGATTTTGAGTAATGGAATTCTAGACACCAAAGTCCAAAGACAAAATAGCTCAGGAAATGAATATCGCCCCAAAGACTTTAGAAGCGTTGAGCTCCTCTTCCCCCTGAGTAAAGCACATTAACAAAACTGGGACTAAAATAACAGCAAAAAACAAAAGAAAAAGAAAAAGAAAAAGGGACAATCAGGAAGATGATCCAATGTCTACATTACTGATATCCATGAAAAGGGAGCCATGGCAGATAGAACATGAATAATGAACACCTACTTGGCAATAGCGCCCCGTGAGGAACATCTAATTGCCAATAGCACCCTTCTGTTGAAGAGAACTAGTATTTTTGCCTCTCTTCACCAAGAGAGGCAAGGTTGCACTGGAAAAATGAAAACAAACATTTATTTGCAAAAGTAAAAGGTAATTCAGGACAATAGAAAGCAATGAAGCATCTATTTACATGATCTCTTAGATAGTTTTAGGTAGTTAGAAGAATAGTTTGGCTGGGCACAGTGACTCACACCTGTACCCAGCATTTTGTGGGGCCAAGGTAGGCAGATAATGAGGTCAGGAGATTGAGACCATCCTGGGTTAACACGGTAAAACCCCGTGTCTACTAAAAATACAAAAAATTAACCAGGCATGGCGGCACGTGCATGTAGTCCCAGCTACTCAGGAGGCTGAGGCAGGAGAATTGCTGGAACCTAGAAGGCCGAGGTTGCAGTGAGCCCAGATCACGCCACTGCACTGTAGCCTGGGTGACAGAGTGAGACTCCGTCTCAAAAAAAAAAAAAAAAAAAAGTTTATATAAGGGCTCCAGGACTGGGACCCATACCCCATTTCCATATGTGCCACAGGTGTCTTGGGCAGCCCTGGGCAGACTGGCTCATCTGGGTGTCAGGAATTACACTAGATGCTCTCTTGTCAGTCTTCCCATCTTAATATTTCTATTGAGGGCTTTTTCCTTTAGAGAAGGCATTGCTGAACACGTAACTACAGTCCATGGATGAAGCAGTATTGTATTTGAGGCAGCTGAGGAAAGACAGGCTACTGTAAAATATGAACAAAATAAAATGTTTTAAAAATCATAGCCTCATTATAAGGCAGTGAAACTTACCATTAAAATTATGCCTTTTTCCTAATATATTAACTCATGCACTTAGACTTTCTTTTGGGAAGAAGGGGAATAAAGATGGCAATGACATTTTAATTGTTTCAACCAATTATTTTCCACACTTAAAAGCTATCAAAAATAACTCTCAGCAGATATTTTATTCCTGCTAAAAAAGGAGAAAAGTAAGAAATTTTCATAAATATCATTGCATGTATTTTCAAGTGGATTACAAGAAATTCAGATTTAAGTCAAAAGCGTAGTAAGGGTGACATTCATGATGAAATCTCAGCCTCACGAGGTAGGGAGACAACCAACTAACATTCAACACGGTTCTGTTTCTTACTGTCCGTTTCGATAAAGCAATAAAAAATTCTGCTTTGGGCCACGCACGGTGCCTCATGCCTGTAATTCTAGCACTTTGGGAGGCCAAGGTGGATGAATCACGAGGTCAGGGGTTCAAGACCATCCTGGCCAACATGGTGAAACCCAGTCTCTACTAAAAATACAAAAATTAGCCAGGAGTGGTGGCACACACCCGTAGTTCCAGCTACTCAGGAGGCTGAGGTAGGAGAATCGCTTGAACCTGGGAGGTGCAGGTTGCAGTGAGCCGAGATTGCGCCACTGCACCCCAGCCTGGGTGACAGAGCGAGACTCCATCTAAAAAAAAAAAGAAAAGAAAAAATGTTTTTCTGTGGAAAATGGCACTGAAAATAAAGTATTCATAAAGAAGAAAAACACCTAGAATGTTATGCAACATCTGTAGTGGAGTTGATGTCTCCTTTGGATGTCAAGGGTCTATTGTGTGAAGCTGGCTGATGATGTTTTACCTGTTGGCTTCAACTCAGCAGTGTACCTATAATAAACGAGGTAACATATTCAGAAAACAGATATCCTTTGTTTCCAGTAACCATCCTTTATCTGGACACTTTTAAAAATTGCTGAGGTCTCTGAGGTGCTTTTCTTTTTCATTTTATTTTATTTTTGTCACTCTTCTGTGTAAAGAGTTTCTTAAGCTTTTTAATCTCAGGGCCCGTCTCTTAGGTATAGTAATTTTTCTGCATTCAAAATGAAAACTGAGAAACTTAAAAAATAGGTTGAATTCATTTTAGAAATAACAAATGATAGACATATTACTTGTTAACATAAGTAACACATTCTTAGGCAAGATAAGTATATTTTCCCAAACAAAAACTTTAATAAAGAGAGTGGTATCATTTCACATTTTGCAGATATCTTCAAGGTCTGCCATCAGAGAAGACAGCTAGATTTACATATATTCCTCCTGAATTTAGTCTCTTAAAATATGTTTTAAGAGATTGACTTAGTGGGAGAAAATGAAGACAATTGAACCTTAAACGTGTATTTCGAAAAGGAAGTGGTATTTTAATGGTCTTTTCAAATAACTGTGGATAACCAATACATAGCAAGTATAGTTGCTTAAAGTTTAGCTGCAGCATGCAACCTAAAACTACATCAATGTCTTTTTTTTTTTTTTTTTTTTTTGAGTGAGATGGAGTCTTGCTCTGTCACCCGGGCTGGAGTGCAGTGGCACAATCTTGGCTCACTGCAACCTCTGCCTCCCTGGTTCAAGAGATTCTCCTGCCTCAGCTTCCTGAGTAGCTGGGATTACAGGCATGCCACCATGCCCAGCTAAATTTTGTATATTTAGCAGAGACAGGGTTTTGATTTGTTGGCCAGGCTGGTCTCAAACTCCTGACCTCAGGTGATCTGCCCGTCTTGGCCACCCAAAGTACTGAGATTACAGGCGTGAGCCACTGTGCTCAGCTAAATATACTTTTATACTATTATTATTATTATTATTATTTTTTGAGACAGAGTCTCACTCTTTCGCCAGGCTGGAGTGCAGTGGCGCAATCCCGGCTCACTGCAACTTCCTTTTTCCGGTTTCAAGCAATTCTCCTGCCTCAGTCTCCCGAGTAGCTGGGACAACAGGCACACACCACCATGCCCGGCTAATTTTTTGTACTTTTATTAGAGACGGGGTTTCACCATGTTGGCCAGGATGGTCTCGATCTCTTGACCTCGTGATCTGCCCGCCTCGGCCTCCCAGAGTGCTGGGATTACAGGCGTGAGCCACCACGCCTGGCCATACTCTGATTATTTTAAAACCCATCAGTCTATATTGCACTTGGAGTGTTTTACCCATTCATGATTTTATAACTTCATGCATTCCTACTTTGAAAATATTGCTTTGCTGAATTATGCAGGTTATACACATTTCATAATACAGTTTCAAAAAGCACATTTGTTAATGTCACCACCCACCTTATCAATAAGTTTTTAAATATTGTAAAGCTGTCAAGTTCATGGTAATGCATATAAGTTTTTCAACATTCTAAGATTCATGTAAAATTAAAATCTCATTCTTGAGAAAATATATTCTAACTACCCAAGTCTGAATTACCACAGTTTGTCAGTCATTGTTTCAAGTAAAAGTGATGTTCCATAAACAGCAGCTAGTTGAGCTTAATCCGTCACACCAGGAAAACAAGTATTCCCTCAAAACCATCATCAGGCCTCCACACACGACAGAAGTGCTTTACACGTGCGTCCATGCTGTCACACTGAATGCTAAAAAGATAACTGCTTGAGAATTCAGTCCATCAAAATTGAAATCTATGTTTACCTATATCTACATCTTACTGTTTCATCAAGGACCATCTTAAATGAAACTGATTTCTTTTCCTGCAAGTGTGTAAAGAATGATAATTTTCCTGACCATGCCATCCTCCCTCCCCCAGTCTCAGTTAGGAGCCCCTTGGAATACCTGCCCCTGACCCTCGGCTTTCTCTACCACATTGCCTCCTGGAGCAGGGACCCCTCTCTAACAGCACTGCGTTTATTTATCTGTCTTCTCCACTAGGCAGTAAGTTTGTTGAGGGCCTGCACTCTGCTTTATTGGTTTCCATAATACAATACCAGGAATACAGTTAACATGGAATAAAATGCATGTGGAATAAAAATGTGTACAAAATGAAAGATGTAAGGTCTGAAGCTGTGTGAGATTGTATGACAGCATTTCAAAAGAGCTAATCACAAAAATGTCTCCCTGGAGAAGGCGGGGTCCTCTGTTGCGTCTGGAACTTGGTGATTCTGGTGTTGTGGAATGCTTCCTTGGTGTTGCAAGGCTCTGGTAAAGAAAAATATGTATCAGGAAACTAAAAAAATAAGGAAACCTGGAAATCAGATGGGCAGGAGTGGGGTGTTGTGGAACAAGAAGGGGTTAAAGAAGAAACGCAAATTTCAGACCAGACCATATTAGGTAAAAACTCAGTTAATAATGGAAAATATGCAAAATGTTATCATTTCATATTGATAAAAGGTACTATCCTCAGTGAGGTTATATTATGCTCTTTTATGCACTAAATAAAATAGTGCCCACATTTACAAAGCAGAAACCATTAGAAGTAAGAAGTTGCTAGGAGCACAATTGTTGCAGCATTTGAAAATCAGGTGATTTTTTAAATAGGCAAATAGAAACATAAAATTGAATGCTAAGGTTTTAATTCTCTCTCTATAACTCTTTATATTAAACCTTGTATGTAAATTTGAAAAACATTAAAAAAGGAAGGCATAGCTTACATAAAGAAAAGTGCACCCAGGTAAAACTCTGCATTTTCATGAACTGAAAAGGCTTGTACAACCAGCACCCTTAGCAGGAAAAGAATACCAGCACCCCAGAAATCCCCATTGTGCTACCACCTAGGCACTGTCGTTCCCTTTCCAGGGTGATCACCATGCTAACTTTTTCTGTGGCTTAGTGAGTTATTAGAAGTCAGATTCTTTTTGTAACCTCCCATTAAGGCAGAAAATAGAAGGCTGTGCATATGCCCTAAGCTATCTGGGTCCTCTCCCTCCCTGGATTCTAACCACTCTCCTCATTTTACTGTTCTCCTTTCCTTTCCTTGGATTTCTTTACTTGCATGTCATACATCTACTGTAATATTGCTCATTCAAAAAAAAAGTGTTACATGTTTCAGGTTCCTTGTGATCTATCATTTCCCCTCCACATCCTATAATTTATCTGCTGAGGAACCTGAGTCCTTATGTGGGCAGATTTTCCCATGTTTGGATTATGCAGATTTCAGACTCATGGCACAATTAAACTGTATTAGTCTATTTTTATGCTGCTGATAAAGACATTCCCTGAGACTGGGCAATTTACAAAAGAAAGAGGTTGTTGGAGTTATAGTTCCATGCGGCTGGGGAGGTCTCACAATCATGGTGGAAGGTGAAGGGCACATCCCACATGGAGGCAGACAAGAGAAGAGAGCTTGTTCAGGAATACTCTCCTGTTTTTTTTTTTTTTTTTTTTTGAGACGCAGTTTTGCTCTTGCTGCCCAGACCAAAATGCAATAGCACCATCTTGGCTCACAGTAACCTCTGCCTCTCAAGTTCTAGTGATTCTCCTGCCTCAGCCTCCCGAGTAGCTGGGACTACAGGTACCCACCATGACGTCCAGCTAATTTTTTGAATTTTTAGTAGAGATGGTGTTTCACTATGTTGGCCAGTCTAGTCTCAAATTCCTGACCTCAGGCGATCCACCCGCCTTGGCCTCCCAAAGTGCTGGGATTACAGGCATGAGCCACCGTGCCCCACCAACTTTCCCTTTTAAAACCATCAGATCTCATGAGAGTTATTCACTATCATGAGAACAGCACAGGAAAGACTGGCCCCCATGATTCAGTGACCTCCCACAAGGTTTATCCCATGACATGTAGGAATTGTGGAAGTTACAATTCAAGATAAGATTTGGGTGGAGAAACAGTCAAACCATATCAACATGTACCTGTTTTTTCTATTTCCTGCTAATTGGTGGCATGATCCTGGAGTGTGATCCAGCTCTTGGTTAGAACCTAAGTGGTAACATGATCTGCTTGCCCCAGGAGCACATCACATCCATTTCACACTCTTTTATTGATGTCAGCTCAAGCCTTGCTTCGTAAATTTACTGAAGGTTCCTAGTGGTGGTATCCTTGTCCTGTGGTTCAGTTCTTATTTATTCTCTGAAATACCCCTGTAAGGAAAAGCATTCCTTTATCTATGTAGTTATCCCAGGATACTTTTTTATGAATTACAATTGAATATAGAAAAGGCAGGAAAAATGTTTGATTCTTTCCTTTTGCCTAGTTTTCATGATAATGACTCTGCTCCTTGTCATCTTCAGAAGGTGATCGTTTTTTAAAAAGTTACCATAAACTCATGTTTTAAAATACGTTCGGTGGGTTTCAGTTTATGGACAATTTTATGGGTAGTGTAACAAATCATTCCTTCTCTGGTGAGTGGGATCCCTTCCTGGGGGCTCCTGAGTCCTTTGCACCTGACCCTGGTGGCTTCTGGCTGCTGCTTTGCCATCTGGTATTTCCAGATACACCTGGTTTGTGTTGTACATTTCCTGCTTCAGACCTGGAATCAGCTATTTTTCTAAGAAGTTCATGTTTCGTTTCATTGTATTTTCTTTTTTAAAATGGGAAAGTGTACTTTAGGGCCATGATCTGTGTGTTAGGTCTACCTTACTAGTTTTATGATCACTGGCTTTAGGCCTTTTCAGGGGACAGAACTAGATTTAAAGTAAAAGAGCATCTCAATCATTCATGCTGATAATTCTGATTCAAATTTGGGACTTCCCCTTTCTTCCCCGCCTTTCTTTTTCTTCTTTTTCTTTTTTGAGACAGGGTCTTCCTCTGTCACCCAGGCTGCAGTGCAGTAGTGTGATCTCAGCTCACTGCAGCCTCAACCTCCTGGGTTCAAGCGATCCTCCCACTTCGGCCTCCCAAGTAGCTGGGATCACAGGTGCATGCCACCATACCCAGCTAACTTTTACGTTTTTTTGTAGAGATGGGATTTCATCATATTGGTCAGGCTGGTCTTGAACTCGGACTTCAAGTGATCCTTTCTCCTTGGCCTCCCAAAGAGCTGGGATTACCAGTGTGAACCACTGTGCCCCAGTAAGGGACCACACTGTTTCTATTTGACCACTTATATTACATCTATGTTTCATTTCTTCTCACTGACAACCCTGGTTTTCAAGGATATAGAACAAATATCAGAAAACTTTTATTTAAAGGACAAGATAGCAAGTATTTCAGGCTTACAGGCCACATGTTCTCTGTTGTAACCATTCAACTCTGTCAGTGCTCTGTGAAAGCAGCCACTGACCCTATGTAAATGAATGGGCATGGCTGTGTTCCAATAAACCTTTATTTACAAAACAGGCAAAATTTGCAGACTCCTGATCTAGGAGAAAAATGATTAGAATATTCCAAAATCATTTGCTTTATTCCACTTTACAGATCTAAAAATAGTAATACTAATACACTTGTTATTGATATCTCAGGTTGAAATGTAATCCCCAGTGTTGGAGGTGGGGGTTGGAGGGAGGTGATTGGATTACTGGGGGCAGTTTTCTCATGAAGGGTTTAGCACCATATCTTTGGTGCTGTCCTGCAATAGTGGGTGAGTTCTCATGAGATGTGGCTGATTAAAAGTGTGTGGCACCCCCCTCCCCTCTCTTGCTCCTGCTCTGGACGTGTCATGCACCTGCTCCCTCTTTGCCTTCTGCCATGGTTGTGAGTTTCCTGAGATCTCCACAACTATGCTTCCTGTACAGCCTGCAGAACTCAGACCCAGTTATAAATTACCTGGTCTCAGGTATCTCTTTACAACAATGTGAGAATGGACTAACAACGATGATAAATTTTGATTTCTTGAACATACAAATATTTATATCTGCTCTTCCCATTCTCCCCGTCTTGTACATGCTTTTCCTATATCTGTTACTGTAGATCATGTGGCCATTATAGACTATGATCTCTCCCTTTTGAGCCTCATTTAACCTTGTTCTACCAAGTAACTAAATATTTAATCTACTACTTGAGTCAGTAGCTCTCTAGTTATTTTGTTTGCCCTAAGCTTGTTTTCTGGTAGATTCCTTAGGAAGTTTTCATGGAAGCAAGAGTCTCTGAATTACTCAAGTGTACATTATATTGGAAGATCTGATTTGCTGAGTACAAAATTCTAGGCTCCTTTTGTTTTCTTGACAACCTTAACTATGTTATGCTTCTTTTCAGGCATAAAGCACTGGTGTAGAAAATCTGAAGACAAGCTAGTTTTGTTTTCTTAGTATGTTAGGGACCCTTCCACCTACATGTCTAATGGATTTTTAAAAAAATAAGTTAAGTACTTTTAATAGTAAATGTCGGCCAGGCACAGTGGCTCATGCCTATAATCCCAGCACTTTGGGAGGCTGAGGTGGGCAGGTCGCTTGAGGCCAGGACTTTGAGACCAGCCTGGCCAACATGGCAAAACTCCATCTTTACTAAAAGTACATAAATTAGCCTGGCGTGGTGGCAGGTGTCTGTAGTCCCAGCTACTCAAAAAACTGAGGCAGGAGAATCGCTTGAACCTTGGAGGCGGAGTTTGCAGTGAGCCAAGACCAAGATTCTGCCATTGCACTCCAGCCTGGGCGACAGAGCAAGACTCCATCTCCAAAAAAAAAAAAAAAAAAAGTAAATGTCTTGGTGTTGGTTATTCTGGGGTGATATTTGTAGGACTCAGTGTACTCAGTATTCATCATTATATGTCCTTTCTTTAATTTTCTTCCTCAGGGACTCCTTTTAAACGTGTTGAATTTTTATTGTGTATCTTCAAGATTTTTTACTTTTTTCTGAAATACCTTTATCATTTTGGATTTTGATTGTTTTTTCTTCACTCTTAAAGTATTGTGTGTTGTGTCTTTTTTTTTTTTCTTGTGTTCCTTCTAGTTTAGTCTTTATTTCTAAAATGTTTTTCTTTTATTCTTTTGAATTCCACCATCTTATTATTGAGTGTTTCCATCAATGATTCATGGGTTTTAAAAATGCCTTTTGCCTTTTTCTTAAACCATTTTTTAGATGGTTTAGAAATAGTAAGTTACAGTTTTGGTACTTTTTGGTGTCTTTTCATGGTAGGGTTGTTATTCTGCTCCATATCTGTAGTTTTCTTAAAGTAATTTTGTTACTTGAGATACCTTTCAACCCAGTTTTCTTTGTGTGAAATAAATTTCCTTAACGTTCAGAACTGTTTTCAGACATCCTTTGCAATGTCAAAGAGCTTCCTCTTCAGTTTCCCCCAGTGTGAAAAGGAGTGGTAGTGTCTGCACCACTTTCCTGCGTCTCTTCCCCTCCCTTCTTTTATGGAGACCCTCTCCTTCCTTCATGTGTGATTTCTCTGTCCTTCTCCATTCTGATTGCATTTCCAGTATTTTCTCCCTGGGAGGTAGCAGAGAGCCGGGTCAGTTTTAGGAGTTCCCAGGTCACTCTGGTGCAGCCTTGCTGGGACCCCTGGGGCCTTGCATTTGCTGTCATAGAGCGGGCAAGCCCTCCTGGGTTCATCCAGTGCTCTTAGCTCCAATGCCCCTGCTTTCCCATGAACATCTATGGACAATTGTTGGATTTTCTGTTCTTGGATCTTCCTTTTTACCTTTCTCTCCCATGCAAATACTGTTAGTCCCATTTTGTGCTGGAGGTAATTAGTCCCCATCTACTTTGATTTTAGAGTCTGTAGAGATAGCTTAGCACCTAGATTTACTGTAAAAATTAACCATAGATTTTTTTGGTTTGGATAATTAATTGCTCTGTCTGGTTTTATGTGTGGATTTGGGAAAATAAAACAACCAGGCTAACATCAGCACTGCCACCTTTTAATTCTAAACAGATGTTTTTTAGGGAGGATCATAATTTTTAAAAATTAAAAACAAAAACTGACTTAGACTTCTAGGTCTAGGTCAAACCTAAAAAAGGTGCCAACAGAAAGGACGTTTCATGTCCAGATAGCTTTACTATTAAATTTATTCAAAAGTTTTAGGCCAATGATTCCTATGAAATATAAACTTATGGAATAACACAAAAATTAAAAATTATCAAACTCATTTATAGAACATCTTTATTTTTATTCTGTTTATAAATGATGTGAGTATATAAAATAAAGTTTATACATTTATAAAAATGAAAAGTTATAAACTCAAACCTGCAGAAATTTATAAAAAGAAAAAGCAATGATCCCAGTGTGTTTGTTAGAGCTGTCATAACACGGTATCATAGGGTGGGTGGAATAAACAACAGAAATTCACTTTCTCACGGTCCTGGAGACTAGAAGTTTGATATCAACTTGTTGGTAGAGTTGGTTTCTCTGAAGGCTCTGAGGACGATGTGTCTCATGCCTCTTCCTCAGCTTTTGATGGCTTTCTGGCAATTCCTGGCATCTCTTGGCTTGCAGAAGCATCTCTTGCCTTCATCTTCACATGGTGTTCTTTGTGTGTGTGTGTGTCCACATTTTCCTTTTTGATAAGACACTAGTCATGTTAGATTAGGAACTCACCCTCCTAGGTGTGGTAGCATGCACCTGTAATGTCAGCTACTCAGGAAGCTGAGGCAGGAGAAACGCTTGAACCCAGGAGGCGCAGGTTGTAGTGAGCTGAGATGGCACCACTGCACTCCAGCCTGGGCAACAAGAGCAAGACTCTGACTCAAAAAAAATTAAATCAAAAAAAAATAAGGAAATGTGTCTTAGCAAAAAGGAAATCTTAACTAATTACATCTTGACTAATGACATCTTCAGTGACCTTATTTCCAAATAAATTCATGTTCTGAAGCACTAGGGTTAGGACCTCAGTGTGTGGATTTCTGTGAGACACAATTCAACCCACAGCATTCAGCAATCCATTTTTTTCCTCAACATTGTGGAACAACTAGAAATAAATTATATTTGCAGTTTGCTAAATCGTCTTCTGAGTTTTGTTTTCTTCTCTCTTATTAGTTTGGTAACTATGTAGCCACTGCACAGATCATTACATTTCTCAGTATTCATGCTCGTCTTCCTTCCTAACAGAACCCTCTTCTGATTGAGGAAGATAAACACGCTTGGCTAAAAGACTATATTTTTTCACCTTCCTTTGCATTTATGTGTGGACAATGGGATATAAGACAATGTAGATGAATATTTCTCCCTTTTCCTTCTCTTTTCTCTGCTTGGGAGCAGATGTGATGGCTGAAGCTCCATTGCCCATCTTATGAACATGGGATGATTTT
Source organism: Cacajao melanocephalus (assembly GCA_963573385.1). Lineage (NCBI taxonomy): Eukaryota > Metazoa > Chordata > Mammalia > Primates > Pitheciidae > Cacajao > Cacajao melanocephalus. The sequence goes on from CAUYLG010033912.1 coordinate 30,037, forward strand.
TAGATAAATACTACAGACCAAAAGGAAAAATGGAAATAAGAAGCCTATATTTCGTATGACAATTTGAACTGTACTAGCCTTGGACTCCCTATCTCTAGCTTCAGTTTATTTGGAAAAAAAAGTAAATCTCTTAATTTGTTGAACTGTTACAATTTTGGTTTTCTTCTAGTTTCAGCTAAACCTAGTCCTAACTGACATAGACATATCACCCAATACTCTAAAACCCATATTTCTTAACTCATCAGTTTTAAAAATGAAACTGAATATATTGCTTTCTCCCATCAAAGATGAACAAATTACATTTTCCTTCTCCTCCTCCTCTTTCTAACCTGCATTCATCATTTGGCTGCATCCGCTTGATGACACAATCTGGATTTTGTCCCAATTCACAATCATCAAATTATTTATACATTATTTATCTTTTATTTCAATAATGTTATAATAGCATGTCATGACATTTTAACTCTTTATCCCAACTGTTTTAGCCTATTTTTTAATTTTTAAAATTTTATTTATTTTTGAGATAGAGTTTAGCTCTTGTCGCCCAGGCTGCAGTGCAGTGGCACCATTTCAGCTTACTACAATGTCCCTTTCCTGGGTTCAGGTGATTCTCCTGCCTCAGACTCCCAAGTAGCTGGGATTACAGGTGCCTGCCACTATAGTTGGCAAATTTTTGTATGTTTAAGCAGAGAAAGGGTTTCATCATGTTTGGCCAGGCTTGTCTAGAACTCCTGACCTTAGGTGATCTGCCCGCCTTGGCCTCCCAAAGTACTGGGATTACAGACATGCACCTTGCCAACTTATCCTATGTTTAATTGAGTTTAATGTTCACTAGGATTTCTTTCATACAAATGATTTCTGCATTTATGATTTAATCTTTTATTTCGTGTCATTTCGGTGTAGATTTATTGCAGGTGTTTGAAATCAGGAAATAAGAAAGCCTTAATCAAGATATAAGTTTATTTCTCTCTCTCAAAAGAAGTCTGGAAGCAGCCAGGCCTGGGCTGTGACTGGGTCTTCAGGAAGTCCTAAAGATCCAGACTGCTGGCCCTCTGGCCTCCTTGGAAGAAGGAGAGAGACAAAGGACATGGCCCCTCCCTGTGGGACACTCCCTGGAATCCCCTCACAGCACTTCTTGGATTCCTTTCGTCAGCATGGCAACGGCTGGATGGATAGAAGGGAATTTGGAAAGTGTCTTCTGTTTTTTTTTTTGAGACAGAGTCTGGCTGTGTTGCCCAGGCTGGAGTGCAGTGGTGCAATCTCAGCTCACTGCAACCTCTGCCTCCTAGGTTCAAGCAATTCCCCTGCCTCAGTCTCCTGAGTAGCTGGGATTACAGGTGCTTGCCACCATGCCGGGCTAATTTCTGTATTTTTAGTAGAGCTGGGGTTTCATTGTGTTGGCCAGGCTATCTCAAATCCTGACCTCGTGATCTGCCTGCCTCAGCCTCCCAAAGCGCTGGGATTGCAGATGTGAGCCAATGCGCCCGGAAAGTGTCATTTTAAGTCTGGATGACATCGTGCCTCCTTCAATTCAGAGTTTGGTCACTAAGGAAGCAGGGGACACAGCTAACAGACTCTGCTATAGTCTTCAAATATCTATCCCACGTGAAGTCTGTATTCTCAGTCCTTTCAAAGGTCAGAATGTTTTCTTCTTCTTTGCCAATAAATGATGACTTATAAAATTTATGTGGAATACTTGCAAACCCGTTTTTTTTTTTTTTTTGTTACCATGGCAAGCATATCTTCATTCTTTTGTGGCATCCAGTCTTGCTGAGATCCCTAAGGCTGAGATTTTTCTTTGAACTTAGAGTGATTTGTTATGATGTCGAGGTGCTGAAGGTTTCTTCTTTTATATTGAATTAAGCAATGAATTCTCTATTAATTTTACTGGGAGGATGGGGTGCTTTGCTTTTCTTCCAAATCTACAGATTAATGTTTTTTTTTTCTTTTCTGGAAAGTTTTCTCATAGTAAAATGATATATTTTTTGTTACCTCTATTTTATTTTCTTCTTCAGAAACAATACTGAACATACTGGGTTTCTTTTATTTGTCTTTCATGTAATTGTTTTTCACATTTATTTTATCTGTTTGGTTTTTCACTGCTTTATCCAGAGATAAATGGTTGACACTAGGTCTTAACATCATTGACTTAATTTTAAACAGCATCGATGATATATTCTGTGTCAAATATGGCTTCCAAATTTTGTATCAAATTTTGTCTTTATTTCCCTCATACCTCTGACAGTTTATCTTTTATATTGTTCTGAGTCCTATCATCTCTTTTTTCTTAATTTTGAAATAATCTCCTGCTTGCAAAAATGTTGCAGGATTAGTCCAAAGAGCTTTATTTCTGAACCATTTGTAAGTTGCAACACCATGCCCATGAGCCCAAATATTTTAGCATATATTTCCTACAACCTAGGACACTCCTCTACATAATCCCAATGCAACTATCAAAATCAGAAAATTAAATTAATATAGTATTATAATCTAACCTACAGACTCCATCCAAGGTTCCCATCATTGCAATAATGTTTTTTCTAGTAGGAGGATTCAATCCGGTCCCCATGTTGAATTTAGCTGTCCTAGTTTTTAGTTTGGTTCTGGCTGGACGTCTTCTGCGTCTTTTCTTGACTTTCAAGGACTTGACATTTTTGTATGTGAGAGGCCTGTTGTCTTGAAGAATGCCCCTCGATTTGGGTTTGTCTGATGATCACACTCAGATTATGTAATTTTGGCGGCAATCTCACAGAAGTGACAGCGTGTTCCTTTCATGCATCCTACCACACTTTAGGTGGTTGCAGTTTGTTGAGTTGCTGGTGAAGTTAACCTTGGTCACTTGGTTAAAGAGGTGCCTGCCAGATTTCCCTTACAGTTACCTTACTTGGGGGAAGCATATTGAGAGTGAGGAGCATTACATTTCTCTTGAACTTTTACCCACCAATTCAGTATCATTGGTTTAATTCTTAGAATGATCCATCAGTTGTATTCCACTGATGGAGGAAAAAAGCTTCTCCTCCTTCCATTTATTTACTCATTGACTTATCTCAGCATAGACTCTCAGATTGCTATTTCATGCGATAGTATCACTATGTCCTCACTCAAATTGTCTGATGTGGCCGCTGGGATCCCCTCCATGACAGGCCAGTGGGAGTCCTTCGTGCTGGTTTCTGCACGGTCTTCTCACTGTTTTGCTGAGCACTTCCTCACATCTGGAATGACAAGAAGTCCCAGGCTCATCTTGCAGGTTCCCTGCCCCAGTCTCAAATCTCTCATTTCCTCATTGAGTCTTTTTAGTTTGTTTTGTGTTTAGTTTTTGAATGTAAGGAATAATATTGGACAGTAAACATGTCATACTTTTGTCACTAAAATATGTATGTTACCTAAAAAGTGAAAAGGATTGGTATTCAACCTGGGCAGATAACAGTGAAGTGAAATATCTAACAGGTTGAAAAACACAGACTCTAGCTCGAAACCAAATGAATCAGTTCTGCTAATATTTGCATGCCAGTGTGGCACATTTCCTTACTTTCTATGTCAAAGTAAGAGCATTAGTATCCAAATGGAGCTTTTTAAAGTAAGGTGTTCTGCATGGATATTGATCAACAATGAAAGGCATTTGTTGAACTAAAGAAAAAATCATTAAGATAACGAAGGACTAAAACTTTGTTTTCTACACTGGCACAACACTTGGTAACTGCAACACAGGATGATGCCTCGCACTTGTGTGTGTGTGTGTGTGTGTGTGTGTGTGTGTGTGTGTGTGTATGACAGGGTTTCACTCTGTTGCCTAGGCTGGAGTGCAGTGGTGTAATCTCAGCTCACTGCAGCCTTGACCTCTGGGCTCGATGATCCTCCCTCCTTAGCCTCCCAAGTAGCTGGGACTACAGACGTGCCACCACGCCCAGCTAATTTTTGTATTTTTTGTAGAGCTGGGTTTTCTCCATGTTGCTCAGCCTGATCTTGAACTCCTGAGCCTCTTTTAAACAAACATTTGAAGAACTACCTCCAGATTCAGTATCAACATCCATACAGAAAGCTCCAGCAACAGAAACAGCTTCTGTCTCTCTTGATCTGCTGTTTGGGAGTCCTCCTCATGACAGCTGTCATGCCCTGGCAGCCTCTACCAGTCACCCACTTGACATGTGATATTTGAGTCCCATTTATGCAACTCCATTCGACTAGTTTTGGCAAGACCAGAGTAGAAGTGCTTGGTTTTGTCCATTTATGCTTTCCAGCTTCATTAGGAGAATGTGGTCAAAGGTTGGTGGTCTTGGAACACTTCAAAAAATGTGGCACATATACACCATGGAATACTATGCAGCCATGAAAACCGATGAGTTTGTCTCCTTTGTAGGGACATGGATGAACCTGGAAACCATCATTCTCAGCAAACTGACTCAAGAACAGAAAATCAAACACCGCACGTTCTTACTCATAGGCGGGTGTTAAACAGTGAGAATACAGGGACACAGGGAGGGGAGCATCACACCCTGGGGTCTGTAGGGGGGAACTAGGGGAGGGACAACAGGGGGTGCGGGAGTTGGGGAAGGATAACATGGGGAGAAATGCCAGATATAAGTGATGGGGAGGAAGGCAGCAAACCACACTGCCATGTATGTACCTATGCAACAATCTTGCATGTTCTTCACATGTACCCCAAAACCTAAAATGTAATAAAATATATATTAAAAAAATAAAAATAAATAAAAATAATGACTTGTAGAAAGTAGATAGCAGCCATTTCTTCTGCAAACAGAGTGAGCATAGAGGAAATTCTTTTAGCCTTGTCACCTGATAGCCAGCAGAGGATAAAGCCACTTCAGAGCACCAAAGCTTAGTATCAGGGATATTGAATAAAGACTCCAACTGAGGTTAGCCCTGAGGTAGGGGAACACTTTTTGGACTCCATTGCAAACATCATGAGGTTAAACATTGCCTTGTGGGTTTAAGATGCTGCCCAAAGGTTGGGAGCTGGTCAGTCAATTTGTCTGCCCCCTTGAGGCTGCTTCCTCCAGGATGCCCTCCCTGATATGCATGGATATAGTGCCTCTCCCTTCCTCTGTTTCTTGTAGCCTCTGAACACTGCTTTACCATCTCATGTCGAATCATAGCTTGTTTCCTAAACATCCTTCTTCCCAGGGAGATACAAAATTCCTCATAGCTGAGAACGAAATCTGATTCATTTTTCTTTTCCTTCACGGAGCACAAAACTTGTCATATAGCAGCTTCGCCAAAATGCAATTTGAAGGAACCTTTCCTTTCTTCATGTTTCCTTAGTACAGTTTTGTCCTTGTAAATGTGCACTTATTTTATACTATCGATTTAGGGAGTAAATATGTTTCTCTCCTCCACTGAGTTGTGATCTTCTTGAGGACTGGATTATATCTACATCTTCCTACTCCAGTACATGCTCAATACTTTTTCCGCTGGGTTAAATCAATAGCTTTGTTTTTCTAAAGATTTTAGAGATAGTATTCATTTAGCTTGTGTTCTTCCATCTTGTGATTCCTTCCGATAAAAAGTGTTGTTGATTCTTGTTGGATGGGTTAGAAGAACAGATTATTGATCATGGATCTGTAGCAAAACCAGAAGGCAAGCTTTAGGAGGATTGTATCAACACCTGCATCTTATCCACGTTTTGGATTTTCTACCGACTGGCAAAGAGACACCCTTACTATGCGTTGTTGACTCATGGACTTTAGATTGAGCCTTGTTGGGCAGTGGCCCAGTGAGCTGGGAAGGAGCAAGAAGGAGAAAGTCTGGCTTCTAATTAAAATTCCCCAGTTCTGTGCACCTGCATAGACTCAAGCCCTACATCCCTTCTCCTAAGCCAAATTGGGTCACTCAGTCCCCTCTTAACACTTTCCAAATACTCACAGGTATTCTTTTGTGATTTTCTTTCCATTTAGGGCTGCTTTTCAAACATTTTAAAAATTTATTATTGTTTTTTATTTCCATAGGTTTTTGAGGAACAGGTGGTATTTGGTTACACGAGTAAGTTTTTTGGTGGTGATTTGTGAGATTTTGGTGCACCCATCGCCTGAGCAGTATACACTGCACCCAATTTGTGGTCTTTTATCCCTCACCTCCCCCCACCTCTTTCCCCCATGTTCCTGAAGTCCATTGTATCTTTCTTATGCGTTTGCATCCTCAGGGCTGCTTTTAAAGTTTCTTTGAGCAGATTTCACACGTAGAGTCAGATAACTTGAAAAGTTGTTTGCCCCGGACCTCCTGTATCCCAGGCTTACCCCCACCAGTAAAGTCCTAGTGTAACTAATGGATTGTTTCAGATCTAAATGTGAAAACTGCAAAAACAATTTTTCATTGTTTTAGGTGCGTTCGCCTGGGTAGTTACGGTAATCAGTACCTGTCACTGTGCATTTCCCAAGGGCCAGGTGCCTTCCCTCTCTCCGTGTATATTCATTTATGGATATACCTACATTCTAGTTTACAGCTATGTGAAATTTTACATACATACATATATGTGCATGTTCTCATTTAATAATTAAAACTCCCCTGTGAGGTAAGCACCGTCACCCCTATTTTATGTTGAGAAGATTGAGGCCCAGAGTGATTAAGTAAGTAGCTTAAGAATATTAAACCAGAAAGTAGGTTAGCCGGGACCGGAATCTAAGTATTTCTGACTCCAAAGCCGTTGCATTTCTAGGTTTCTATGTTACCACCTGGGGATGCTGCTGATACTCAAAGCATAGAGAGTTTGGGGCTTTGGCTGTGTCGTCAGGGTGCAGCGGACAGGGGCAGGAGGTGACAAGCTGAGAGTCACTGAACTTGTCGCAACTCAGGGAAGGTGCCCCTGCCTCGGGGGTCAGTCTTTCCAGAGACTGGGGGCACTGAGGGGTACAAAACCTCCTGGAATCCCTGGGCTGTCTTTGCCAGGACCACTGCGGAGGACTTTGCAGGATCTTTGAACATTGTGTCCATCCCTGCTGCCGCTAGGGGGCCCAGGAGGGCCACAGTTCGGAGCTGCTCTGTTTACACAGAGGGCATAGGCTCCCGGGCAGGGGGGCGGGTGTTGGTGTTCCCTCCATGACAGCCCAGTAGGTCAAGTCCCACTGTGTGAGCAATACGTTTTAGGGGAAAGGTGAAGCTGGTTGGCCTTCCTAAGTACAAATCTCTGAAAAAAGAGACACTTCCTTCTTTATATTTGAGTTTCTCAAAGCTGAGATGGAGTCTTATATCAATTACAGAGATTCTAACTCTAACTGGCCTCTTGAAAGGAAGTATAAAGGCCGGAGAAGGGGGTTGCAGACATCTGCAAGCCCGCATCCCATTGTGAATGCTGTCACCGTGCCATCAGTCTCAAGTCAGAAATGAAGATTTTTAAAGATGAGCTCACTTGGTTCCGTTTATTGAGCATTTACAATTCAGTGTACCAGCTACTTAACGTATGTTATCTCATTCATTTTTCACCCTAAAGCTAAAAAGTGGTCTTAGTCCCATTTTACAGATGAGGAAACTGAGGCTTAGAGAGGACAATCATTTTGTCACTGGGTGGGGCAGGAATTTGCTTGTGGTCTGTGAACACCGATACTGCAGGTCCACAGGTCATGCTTTTTTGTGTAGCAATCCTCTGACTTTACAGAAGGATAAACTGAGGCCAGAGATAGGGTGCCCTGTTCTCCAGGTCATTCATACTTGGTTGCTGTGTCTAGACTGTGGAATGCATTTGACCTCGGCCAGAGCAGATCCAGGCTGTGGACATAGGCCCTTGAGCTTTGGCTCAGCCTCAGCCCCATTCTGCCCTCTTGGAAGACTAAATGATTGTCTCTGCAGTCGGACCATGAACCTGACCATTGGCACCATCCTTTCCGTTAGGCACACACGAGATTCGCTTTCAGAATTATGTTGGTGTGTAGTGAGAAACAGATGGTGAAATGGAGCAAGGGTCGGGACTCAAGGCTCACTGTAGACCATGGCTGGAAGGCCAGGGCCTGACACCAGTTAAGAAGGAGTCTGTCGGAAAGTAGCTGATAATGACTTAATTATTACCCCCTGCAAAGTAGACCATTGTGGTGGGGCAAGTGACAGTTGTGCCCTTGTCAATAAGATCATTGCAGAGGCCTGTTCCCATGACAGGGTTGTGCGGAGCAGACGGTGGTGCTGGCTCTGCGGTGGAAGTGGTCACTAAGGCTGCCCCTTTGGCTGGAGTCACCTGGTGGGGATGCAATGCCCTCTACCCAGTTCTGTGACACCTCCACACAAATTAAAGAAACTCCTTACCCCAAAAAGTTGGGGTAAGCTGATTGTCTCCCCACAATGGAGAGGAATTATAGAGACTTCAGCGAGGGAGCAGGGCAATGCCGGAATGTCAACTGGCAGAGCACAAACCCAAGAAACCCCTTCTAACAAGATGACACATCAGGATTCTGGGCGCCTGCCAGACTGCAGTGCAGAGGTGTCTCCCTGAAGTCCTCACCAGAAAGGAGCACTCTGAGCTCCCTCACTGACTTGTGTGAGGTCTGCAGCTTCCGGCAGCCATGAGCCTGCTGTTCTCTCTGGCTGCCATTCCACTTGCAGTATGGCAATGGGAGAAAGATGACTTATAGTCATGAAATGAAAGGAAACCTTTGTTGCTATTATGATTACTCTCCCTGAGAAAAATTAGCTCAGCTCTTTGGTGAATTCTGATTGCCTGGGTGCACTGGCTGCCCACTTTGCTTCTCTGTTTTCATAGATTCTCAGCAACTTGGCAGGTGATTCCCCATTACTTTTCTGAAATGCAGGTTGAAATGCACTGTAGGGTAAATTTGGTTCCCCTATCAGCTAATTAACTCTTAAAATAGATCCACCAGCTTTCATTTTTTTTTCAGGAAAATAATTACTTGTTGAAGTAACACACCTATGTCTAATTCTGTGGCTTATTATTTTAGCTAACTGGAAAAAAAATACAAAAGGAAAGCAAAAGAGCCCATGTCTAGAACAGGACCATTGCAGAAGTGCATGGAAGGCCGCAATGCGGGACTCAAGAGGCGAGGGGAGAGCAGGGGCACCTGGAAGAAAATGTTTCGGGTGCAGAGAACAGTGTGCTGAGGACGATGGCCCAATGTGCATTGATTCCTTCCTTCAGGTTGGTTTTCAGAGACCACCAAGGTCCACCATGATCCGTTTCTCAGGTTGGGTTCCAGGAGTTTGTGTTTAAATAAACACTTCATGGCCAGGTACAGTGGCTCATGCCTGTAATCCCAGCACTTTTGGAGGCCAAGTAGGTGAATTACAAGGTCAGGAGTTCAAGATCAGCATGGCCAAGATGGTGAAACCCCCACCTCAACTAAAAATATAAAAATTAGCCTGATGGCAGGTGCCTGTAATCCCAGCTACTCAGGAGGCTGAGGCTGAGAATCGCTTGAACTCGGGGTGGTGGAGGTGGGCAGAGATTGCAGTTACCTGAGACCACACCACTGCACTCCAGCCTGGGCAACAGAGGGAGACTTCATCTCAAAAAAAAATAAAAAATAAAAACAAAAATAAAAGATAAACACCTCACATGATCTTTGCAAAGAAAGTTTGAGAACCACTACCTTCTGCTTGCAATTAAAATCTGTCTTCTTGAAATGGTAGAATATTAAGATGGGAGAGACCATAAAGTTTATAGCCTGACAACCCAAGGGCCAGGGAGGTTAAGTGATCAGAGCCCCAGGATGGTCCTTGTTTGTCAGGCCCTTATACACGTTCAGGTTTACATTCCTGTCCTACATAGTCTGTTCTGGTCTCAGAACTACAGAATCCAGAGAGGTGGAAGAGGAGGCATGAATGAACTGCAAACTTTCTGTTGAGGTGTGTGTGTGTGTGTGTGTACACATATATATCCATAGAACTGTTTTACCAGCTCTGAATATTCAACTAATTTAAGTCATTCCTTGCCAGCGTTCCAAACTCAGGTTCAAATTTTTCCAAGAGCATATGATTCCATCACTGAAAAGAAGTTAAATGTACATTTAACATTCTGGTGATCAGTGGATATACTTTTCTATGTAAAAATGGCTTTCCATTGTGACCCCTTATTATTTATTATTCTTGACTGATGCATGGTATATAGCCACAGTTTCCGGGGTGCATGTGATAATATGTTCATGTAATTTGTAACAATCATATTGGTTTGCTAGGGAGATCTATCATTTTCAGTGTTTGTCTCTTTTTAATTCTAGAAACACTTGAATTATTCTCTTCTAGCGATTTTGAGATTTATAATAGATTATTGAGAACTCTGATTACTGATCCATGGGACACTAGGTCTCATGTCTTCTATGAAACCATATATGTGAACCTATTAATCAACTTCTTAGATGCTCATTTTGACGTAGCTTGTGGGACAGAAATTTTGGTAACAGTGATTGTTAATGGGGCACATGTTATGTGCTAGCCACTGTGTAACTGCTTTACGCTCATCATTTCTTTTAGTTCGCAACAAAAATGAAGCTGAGGCTGGTACTATTTTAATCTCCCTGCACAGGTGAGAAAATAAGTGACGAGACAATAAGCTTCTCGCCCAAGTTGACACAACTGACAAGCAGAAGAGTTGGAGGTTTAAGTCCTGACGAGTCAGTTTTTAGAGCTTGAGTTTTGTTTGTTTGTTTTTGTTGCTCTGTTGCTCAGGCTGGAGCGCAGTGGTGTGATCTCGGCTCACTGCAACCTCCACCCTGCAGGTTCAAGCGATTCTCCTGCCTCAGTCTCCTGAGTAGCTGGGATTACAGGCGTGTGCCACTGTGCCAGGCTAATTTTTGTATTTTGAGTAGTGATGGGCTTTCAACATCTTGGCCAGGCTGGTCTTGACCTTCTGAGCTTGTGATCCACCCACCTCAGCCTTCCAAAGTGCTGGGATTACAGGCATGAGCCACAGTGTCCGGCCAGATCTCAAGTTTTTAAGCTCACTCTGACAAAGCAACCCTACCCATTGTCCCTTCCACATCTAATGACATCACAGAATACAGACTTCGTGGCATTATGTTGTAAGTTCTGTGTGGAGCATTTTAAGAGGAATCTTTCTGGGTACCCTAAGTGATGGAAAAGCCACATGCAGATTCATGGGCATCCTGACCAGTGGCTACATTTAGGTGAGAATTGTGTTAGATGCAATCACCCTACCAGTTGTCCTGGGGGGCTGCAGGTTCAGGCTGGCCATGACTCAGCTACATGGAGAAAAGCACATCCTCACAGGCCAAAAAGTGAGTTTGGCTGAGAGCAACCAAAGAATGGAATACTTCCAGAAGGAGCTCTCTGAAGTGCCTGAAGGGCAAGACTGAGAGGGACTGAGGGACAGCTGCCTTCAGAGCAGCTAGTGTTCAGTCCTGAAGATGCTACCAGGTCTTTCTTTTAAATTTCTGCAGTTTTAGAAAGCGGGCTACACCTGGCACTTGTGACAGCCAGAGCAAAGGAAGCTGGCAGAGAAAGGAATGTGTCTCTAACACAGATTTCCAAAAACAGCATTCTGCCGGCTCTCAATCCTGCCCTCTCCTGATTCTGACCTGCTGGAGAGAGAGAATGAAGTCACCCTGAAGTCAGAAAAGGCACCTTCTCTGAAAGAATGTCTTCCCCAGCCTGGCAGAGACAATGGTTGCTTTCAAAATGATGGCACCCTCTCCACATGGTGATTTTTAATTTTAGAAATGATTTATAGTCTCTTTCTTCTAGACTAGAAAGTAGAATTGTATGAAAGCCAATGCATTTGAATACAAGAAAAACTTGTTTTCCCCTACAAATCCACCCCACCTTGTTCCTTTTCTCAGAGAATCACTGAGCCACACACCCATTTGCCAAGTCCAAGACTGGGCCTCCCTCCCTCGCACGCTCCATGTACCACATTCACTTACTTCCCTGTCTTGGTGATTCCACCCTCAGGAGTCCGTAGTCTGTTCTCTCTTCTCTCTTCCATCTGCCACCATCTGGTTTGTATCCTGGTTGTTTTCCACCAAACTTTCTACCTAGGCTACCTTCGTTGTCGGGGAAATGGCCACTTGCATGAGACCTGTGAGACACAGTAACTCAAATTCGAATTTTAGACATGATGCATATAAACTGGAAGCTCCCAAGAACATCCCGATAACTGACATGCATGTCTGACTTGCACTGTGGCTACTGGCTTCGATTCCTTGGTTTAGGGGAGTCAGCAGTGGAGGGGTTAGCCAGGAAAGCTGCCTTTGGGCTGGATCCTGATGCCTGAGCAGCGGTTTCCTAGAGGGAAGAAAGGCACGGTGACCCAGTACCTCTTTCATAAATTGAGTGTTAAATGGTGGACAAACTTAACTGAAGGAGGGGGAGAGAAGAGAAGAAAGAAATGAAGATGACATAACACTGAGGTGCACGCCATCAGATCGTGGAGGAGACGCTCGGTCCAAATGCATGTTTCCTGAACTTCAGCCTGCCCCCAAGAAAACCGACAGAATTTAAAAAAGAGAGTGGCAAAACTGCCGGGCAACTTTATGTGCTTTAAGGGGGTGCTAATGCCAAAGAAATGCTCTTCCAAAACACCCAGTGTCTGGCTGGTAGGAGCACTGTGGGGATCACTCCTTTTTCGCGTCTTATTTATTACACACCTTGTCATGTTAAGCAGCTCCATCTGGGCCATCCAGTCCTACTTTAAAGCCACTTTTGATTGAAAACCAAACAATTTCATTGAATGAGCTTCTGTTCTAAAGAAGATATACTGGTTCTGTGTGTCCTGAATCTTTCAAAGGAACAGTGATGTAATACAGGGGCTCTGCTGACTGTTTATCAGAAGCAGTATTTCTCATGGAGATCTTCCTCACAGCAGTCCCTCCAAGAGGCACTCCATTTGCATTTTAGAGCAATTTTCCCCTGATTACCAGCTTGAATCGAGAAAAAGGAAGGATGGAAGAATGTAACCTACTGTTGCTTCCAAACCCAGCCACCTGTGAATGAAGCTCAGCTCCTGCCCTCTTCCCTTCTCAGTTCATGGAAACAGAGCATGCAGGATTGAGAATTATGTACTGGGAATGAAACAGGAGGGCTTTTCCAAGCACTTGCCAAAATGCTGAAATCCAACCTGTTTCAGTGAAAAGTGCATTGTTGCTCTTGTTTAAGTGCCATTCATAGGCAATAAGCAAATCACCACAGGATGAATACATTTGGTTCATGATTCTGAATTTGTAGAAAGAATGTTAAAATACAAAGCAACATACACCACTTACTGACCCACCGGGAAATTCCATAGCTGCATAAAGCACGTTAAAACATTGTAGTTATTTCAGTAAGGCTGTGTTTGCAGGCTGAGATGCTACTGAATGGGGCAAGGAAGGAGAATGCCTTGCAATTAGATGAATTCGCCAAGAGATTTTAATTGGCGTCAAGTGCCTGGTTATCAGCCTCCGGGAATCACCCTAATCCTCTTCCCTGTTGGAGTTTGTTCCACTCAGGATGTAATCATCAGGTGCCCTAGCAGGACTCCCAGAACCCTGGGGAAGTGTTTTCAGATGCAACTTCACTGGAGGTTATTATAACAGAAAAGTGAAAGCTCTTCTTTGCTGGTGCCAATCAAAATATAAAGAGTTGAGGCAATTTTGGTTTTCTTTAGAACTTCAGAGGCCTCTGCCAGCCTTGTGACATTTCCCCTGGGCATGGAAATACACGAGTGATGTAGTCATTATGCAACAGGCAGTGTGTGACTGTGTTGCATTGCATGGCTAGCTTTCAAAATAGGTTTAGGCAAGTTAAACTGTGAGCATATTTAGATGCCTTTTCCAAAGTGATCACTTGAGGCTCTTAAAAAACCCAGACATTAGCCTGCTGTTGGGGTTCTGATTTACATCTGGTGATGGACTTCTGGATTGGAATCAGAAATCATTCTAAGTGCTTTTTTGTTAGTGTTTCTGCCTTTTTTTTTTTTTTTTTAATTTTCGCTTTTTCTTTGTGGTATGGGCTCTTCTCGGCAAATGAATGCTGAGAATTCTAGGATCTTACATCACGGAAGGTAGTCTTAAAAGTGAAGCCCCTCGAGAGGGTTGCAGAATTTTAAAGTTGGGGCAGAAGGGCGGGAAGACCTGGGTAACAAGGAAGGGGATGTGGATAAGAGCAGCCGAGGGCTCAACGTTGGTCCAATGCCCACTTTTGGGACATGGGACACACTACTCTCCTTCCATGCCTCCTCCACCTCCCTTCAGCACTCCCTCATAATCATTTACTTTTTAAAATTTATTTGTTTTTCATTTAGAGACCAGGTCTTGCTCTGTTGCACAGGCTGGAGTGCAGTGGTACCATCAGAGCTCACTGCAGCCTTGAACTCCTGGGCTCAGACTACCTTCCCACCTCAGCCTCCTGAGCAGCTGGGACTGGGTGCATGCCACCAAGCCCAGCCTGAGAAGCACTTACTTTTATGTGGCTCCATGATTGGCCATGTAACAAAGAGAATCGCAGCAGTACCTGGACTGTGCATGCTGAGTTCACGGTTTAGGACACACGCACTGGATATAAACACGTGACTTCCCACCTGGAGAGGAGCACAGAGTGAGCCCCGCACTGACTGTCCAGGGAGACCTGAAGCAGCATGTGCCTGCCTGCCATGGGTTGTGGAGTGGGAATATTTGGGATGAATATTTCTTTTCTTTTAAACATCTCTAACGAGCCCCAAAGTTCCACTTATTGGCTCAGACAGGAACACTGCAGGGTGTCTGGGGAAGCATATTGGACTAATAAAAATCCCCAAAGAAGGTGAACCATCAATCGAAATGCCAGCAGAAACTTTCACAGCGAGAAGAGAGTCCTAGGAAGTCACCCTCTTATGTTCTCATAATGAGACGCTGTAAAGCGGTCCGATCTCTCTCCCTTGACTGATATCACACAGCCACGTTAGACAAAAATCCATGTATCTGGAAAGTCTTTGCCAATCCTGGGGGGCCATGGGATAGGTATGCTGAAGAAGTGTGAGATTAGCTCAACTCTATGGAAAAAAATCCGGCTGTAGAAGAGTATTGGGAAAGAAACTGATGTGTACTTTTGTTGCTTTGTTCATTTTGAGGTGAATTAGATTCAAAATGACTTGTGGTTAGAATGCTGCAGAGAAGTAAACTTCAGCTCAACACATAGAGCTGCTTGTTGTCTACTTAAAGGAGAGAGCTGGGGTTCCTTGGGCATAACTAGATGAGTTAGAATCAAAGTCATATACAAAGAGAAAATTCTAGGCTCTGTGCTGCTTGAACAAAATGACTTTGACAGTGAGAAAGCAATCGGAGAATGATGAGGCAGCCTCCATATTCTGAAAAGTTGGTCAAGTCCAAGGAAATAACTGTGGTTCCCATGTCAAAGTCATTGTGCCAGGGAAAAGTGTTCTTGAGATTTCATAGAGGGAGAGTCTTTGCGGGATCTTATTAAATGTATTCCCAAAAGAGTATGAGGAATTGAAGGAAAAGGGAACCTACCTGTTCTCAGGGCATTCTCAGAGTTCCGTGATGTGAAAGGAAAGAGGCTGGGCTCCAGCTAAAGATGATGAGTGAATCTGTGCTGGGCAGGATCACCGTCTGGGCATAAAGACTGTTGCTGCAAGCACTGGACCAGGAGAAGGGAAGGGTTAAAGACACACTGATACAATATGAGAGAGAGGGACTTTTCATGCTCAGCTTTCTCCATTCATTCTTTAAGCAATGGAGTTTCCCCAATTTCATCTGATGTCATTTCAGGGGCTCATTTTATGTATTATTCCTAGTTGTCCTCGTTACCTCTCTTTCTAGCTGTTCTCCAGGAGTGCAAAATCCTGCTTGCAAAATGCACTGCCCCTCTCAGGAGGTATGGAGGTTCTCAGAACTCTCACTGCCTTGAAGGAGGGGATATGAAATGCTTTTATGCTTCTCTAAGCCTGTGGGTGAAAGCTGGGGTCCCCAGTGCCTGAGCCATGGACCAGTACCCATTTGTAACCTGTTAGGAACTGGGTTACACAGAAGGAGGTGAGTGCAGGTGAGCCAGCAGAGTGTCATCTGTATTTACAGCCACTCCCCATCATTCACTTTCCTCCCTGAGCTCCGCCTCCTGTCAGATCAGTGTCTGCATTAGATTTTCATCAAAGTGCAAACCCTGCTGCGATCTGTGCCTGTGAGGTATCTAGGTTGCATGCGCCTCATGAGAATCTAATGCCTGATGATCTGTCACTGTCTCTCGTCATCAACTAGATGGGACCATCTAGTTGCAGGAAAACAAGCTCAAGGCTCCTATTGATGCTACATTATGGTGAGTTGTTTAATGATTTCATCGTATATTATAACATAATAATAATAGAAATAAAGTGCACTACAAATGTAATGTGTTTGAATCATCCATAAACCATACCCCCATCCTTGTCTGTGGAAAAATTGTCTTCCACAAAACCGGTCCATGGTGCTGAGAAGGTTGGGGACTGTTGAGGTAGAGGATGAATGGCCTCAGTTGCACATTAGTGTCATGATTGATGTCTTTCCCCAAGGGGCCAATCAATTTGCTTCCTAGAGTCTTTCTTCTCAAAGTGCCTGTGGCATTTGGGTTTTCTACTTTCCCTTGAACACCTTCCATCTCTGTTTTCCAGAGGAAACTCTGTTTCACTTCCTTCTGGCTAGGTGACATCTACTTCCATACTTTCAGTTGTTCACTCAGCAAACATTCATTGAGTGCCTACCTACTGTGTGCCCAAATAGGCTTCTAGGCACTAGGGCACAGCATGCATAGAACAGATACATATCTCTCAAATGTAACTCACAGTTTAATGCTTTTTTAAACTCTGTTTCCCAGGGCTGTGGTCCATTCCAGATTATCTCTTTTTAGACAGATTTTACCGGATTTGACTCTACTTGTTACCAATATTCCTATTAAAATATAATGTGTTATATAACTATAAGTTATATAATATGTGGTATATGTAATATATAGTGAAATATGCATGTATAAATAAGTGTATAGAAAATATGTTATTTATATGTATTATAAATGATCATAAAATGAAAAACTATAGGATTATCTAGGTCAAAAAATAGAATATTTTCAATACCCAGGGCGGTCCTAAATGTTTTTTCCTGATAATAACACCTTATTCTCTTCACTAGAGAAAATCACTAATTATCACTAAGAGATTATCAGACAGTGTTAAACCCTTCCTTTTATGCTTAATGGTTTTCCTCTCGATTCTGTATCCCTAAACAATTTAGTTCTATCTTTTTTTACAACAATCTTTGTATAGGTGGAATATACTATTTGAATTCTTGTGACTCTGGCTTCTTTCTTGCAGTATTATGCTTTGAGTATTTAGCTGTGTTGTTGCATGAACTTGTAGTTTGTTCATGTTCATTACTGTGGAACAGGGGTCTTCAGACTTCAAGGTATGTCAGAGTCCCCTAGAGGACTTGTTAATTCACAGATTGCTGGCCCCCAGCCAGAGATTCTGAATTAGTAGGTTTGAGATAGGGCCCCTAAATTTGTATTTCTACCAAGTTTTCAGGTGATACTGATGCTGTTGTTAGGGGCACCCCACTTTAAGAACCACAGCTGTATAGTGTTGTATTATATGCATAGACCACCATTTAATGATTCATTCCTTTGGTTTACCACAATTTTATGATTCATTCCTTTGGTTTGGGGCTGTTATTTAAAATGCAGGTATATGAACATAATTGGATCTGTCTCCTCCTTCTTATTTCACCTCCATTCTTGACGTACAACTTTGCTGGGTATAAAATTCTAGGGTAACAGGTATTGGGATGCCTTAGCAGCTTGAAGGGAGCATTGCATTGCCTTTTTCTGACTTGCATTGCTCTTGTTGAAAAGTCAGCTGTCAGTCTGATTCTTGCTCCTGTGAAATTTCTCCAGTCACTTTTGAAGTTTTTCTTTCGTGTTGCTAAAGTGTTTACCACTGAATTTGTCATTTTTCTATTTACAGGCTTATTCTTCCTCCTCTGAAAAAAACATATTTCATCTGATTATTTGTATTAGTCGCTTGACTGACATTTTATATTTCTCCCTTATTCTTAACTTCTCACTTCCACCCCTCATTAAATTATCAGTTCTGATATTAATAGTAGCTTCTAATATTTAGTGAGAACTTACATTGCATCAGACACTGCCAAGCACTTTACTTTTATTGGCTTATTAATGTATCCCTAAATAGCTCCTGAATCCAGCATTAGTTTATTAATTTTACTGCCATAACCCATTCAACCTCTCATCATTACTTTTTCTGGGTCATTTCATCATACAACTAACCAGTTCCCCTTTCTTATCTAATGAGATGTTAACATGAGCTCAATAAAATGCAAACTGATTATATTGTTCTGGCTTAACACCTTTTAAAACAATTTGAATTTAATTTTTTTAAATTGATTTTTTCTTGACAAATGAAAGTTATATATATTTGTTGTATACAACCTGATTTGAAATATTAATAGATTGTAGAATGGCTAAATTGAGGTAATTATCACATGCCTCATTTCACATACTTATTTTTTATGTTGAAAAGACTCAGAACCTTTTTGTGGCTCCTTGCTGCATGAAGAATAAGGCTTATGAAGACACAGGCTACTCTTCCTTGGGGCCTATCTACTCTGGTGCATCTCCTGCCCCACTCCTGTGCATGCTGTGAGGGCCTGGTGCCACCACTGTGGCCTTATAAACCCTGCTCAGGACCGTTTTACATACATTCCTTTCTAACTCCTGGAATGATCCATTTATTAGTCCATTTTCACATGGCTATAAAGAACTACCTGAGACTGGGTAATGTGTAAAGGAAAGAGGTTTAATTGGCTCACAGTTCCGCATGGCTGGGGATGCATCAGGAAACTTACAGTCATGGCAGAAGGCGAAGGAGAAGCAAGCATCTTTTTTTCTTACAAGGTGGCAGGAGAGTGAGTGAGTTGCGGCAAGCTGTCACATAATTTTAAACCAGCAGATCTCATGAGAACTCACTATCATGAGAACAGCAGGGGGGAAACCACCCCCATGATACAATCCCCTCCCACCAGATGCCTCCCTCCACGCATGGGGATTACAATTCAAGATGAGATTTGTGTGGGAACACAGAGCTAAACCAGATCAATCCATCTTCTGAATTCCTATCTCTCTTTAAAGCGAAATCTGAATTATTGAACTCTTCTGGGTTAGATTAGACTTTCTCCTGACAAATATTCATGCCTTCCCACTGCCTTCCCCTCTGCCCTCACATCCGCTTGAGGGGTGCATTTCCTACCCCATAAATGTTGAGTGTGGCCATGTGACTTGCTGTGGCCAATTGAATGTAGGAAAAAGTGACTGTGGATTTGGAGCCTAAGAATAAGGGATGTGGTGTGTTTCCACTCATTCCTTTGAGAGATCTGTGCTGGCATGAAAACATGCAGCTGCTGGTCTGAGAAGAATGAGAGACATCTCAGGCAAATCTAAACAAAACTTGTAGTTCACAACCAAGTGTGGTCAAAGCCAGCCAAGTTGAGCTGAACGCAGCCTACCCATGGTTGGATGAGTGAGAAGCAAATCCTCGTGGTTTTATGTCTTGGTGATAATTGGCATTTGGGGACTGCTGCATCTTTCGTGTGCTCTTCTCCCAAGCAAACGGGTGAGGTTCCCTCTCCTTTGTATTCCCTTAGTCTCCCATGCTCATGTCTGTCTGTGGGTACCAATTATATGATATGATACTGTATTTTCATTATTGTATTATTGATCTATGTTTTATGCCTCGCCCTTTTTTTAAAATTCCTTGGGGGTAGATAATATATCATATTTACGTTTTTATGTCAGTGCTTAAAATTGCATTGCATATAATGGAGGTTTAAAAATGTTTATTAAAAGAAAGTGAATGAAGGCTTACATTTCTAGCAATACTGCTAATTAGATAACCTGACTGATCCTCCTACTCAAAACAACTAAAATTGATGGCTAAAATACAGAATATGTATGTTGTAGCAGAGAAATCATGAGCCCCAGAAGTCGAAAACAAAGAGAAAACTGAGAACCCAGAGAGATCGTCAGAGCCACGAAGTCAACTTTTGCAATTGTAAACCCAGATGACTGAATTTTTCCTTTCATAGATAAGTGTGAACTATGACATCGGGCCTGGGACAGCAACCAAAGCCTAGAGTCCACTCAAGGGAGAGTCTAAACCAGGGCCACTGATCAACTCTAACTTCACTGGCCCTTCACCTCAATGTAACAGTGAGCAAGAACTTGATATGTCTCAGATCTTGACGTTCAGTAGAAGAATTCTGCCTTGATCAACTCATAACTGTAAACTGGCTCTTGCGTGTTTAGACAGCTTGCAGTCACGCCACGTCAGGAGTCCGTTAGACCTCAGTTTGCGGTTGGGTTTCTTTTAGGTTGGTATACCTCCAGGTGCATGGCCGAAACAAATTCAGAAGTCTCTGTGGAACAGCCTGTCTCCCACTCTGGCCTCAGTGAATTCCCAAAGATAAATTTGCAAGAAATACGAGGTCACAGTAACATTTTTCTTGAAAAAAGTAGGGCACTGTAAGTGACAACAGAAAAAAAACAGATAGCAGAATCAGGCCCATTAGACTTCAGATAATGTAATTATTAAAGATAATATAAATGATTGTGTTTAATATTTTTAAAGACATAAAAGAGGGGTTGAAAGATTTAATGAAGGTGAGAGGAAAAACTTTCTTGGATAGACGGATTGGTGCCACTGAGAACCCAAGTAATCACTCTGTTATTGATTGGTTATTTAACTAATTCAATACATTTATTTATTTAGAGATGGGTTCTTTCTCTGCTGCCCAGGATGGATTGCAGTGGCTCTTTACAGGTGCCTTCATAGAGCACAGTGGCCTCCAACTCCTGTGTTCAGTTGATCCTCCTGCCTCAGCCTCCTAAGTCGTTGGGACTACAGGTGCGTTCCACCATGGCTAATAATATTTATTAAGATTCTAAAATATGCCAGAGAGTAAGATAAGGAGGTAGGATAAATGGTGGAACTGGGAGATAGTATAGGTGATATTGGGGTGCTCATGTTGGATGGCTTTTTCTAAGTGCGTTAGGTTGGCGGTGATGAGAAATGCTGGAAGAGGAGGTCTCGGATGCTTTAAAAGGAACAGAAAATGATGAAGAGTCTGAAAGGAATTTCACTTGATTGTTGAAGACTAGTAGTCCTGAGGGCTTTCACATCTGGACGCTGAGTTGAAAGACTCCCAGGTCAACCAGGGGTAGTGAGTGAGTCTGTACTGTGTCCCCTGAGCTAGGTGGTACTGCGCATGCCACAGTTTTCTTCTCTGCACAATTATGGGCTAAGAGTGGTCACAAGAAAGGTTTCTCATGAGATTTGGAGGTGAAAGTGAAGCTTGGTTTTTATATTTTTACATGGAAGGATCTGGAAGGGTGTGAAGCTCAGCTACAGCCCAAGCCCGTGGTGCTCAGCTCATGGCTCATGCTGGGATGGGCCAACAGCCACTCTGGTCCCGAGCTTCTCCTCCTTCAGGGCCTTTCCCTCCTGCACCAGGTCTTTGTTTAGTTCTACGAGGAAGGAGCAGCCTCTGCGGCGGGCCATGGGCATGCTCTATTGGAGGCTCAAGCAGGTTCCTGCCATTCTCGGGGGCTCCAGCTTGTCCTGAAGTTCTCAGTGTGTCCTTGCTCCCCAACTTTATGTCGACTTCTCCCTGCTGCCAGCCCGCACTGATGACTTTAGGCTCCTGCCCCAGACCAAAAAGGGAGCCTCCTCACATAACCTGTTTAATGAGCTCCTACAGTTGCCTGCTCCATTTTCTACAACCAATCCTCAGTCACAGTTACCTGTGGTGGTTCTTCCATCAAATCCCGAATGATAGAAGGAGCACGAGTCGGCCCAGCCTCTGACCTCTATTCAGTGGTTCAGACACAGACAACACTGGATTTCCTGCGGCTGCATCCTGAGCTCAGGCCCTTCTTTTTTGTTGGCAGAGCAAAGGAAGTAGCAGACTGAGGCTATGGTACTCTTAAAATCTGTTGAGGATTTCAATGAGATTTTGTTTAAATGGGTTGTATCTGTTGGCATTTATTGCAAAAATTAAGACTTATTTAATTAAAAAATTAAAAAGATTATTCATTTAAAAATAACAATAAGCCCATTACATGTTAAAAAGAAAAGTACATTTTTACTGATATAACTGTTTTTTAAAACAAAAATATTGTAAGAATAGTGACTTGTTTTAAATTTTTTGCACCTCTTTGTAACATCTGGCTTAATGGAAGCCAGCTGGATTTTTATATCCACTTCTGCATTCAAACTTTTGTGAGCATTCTGTGTCCGGTAGGCTCTGGGAGGCTCCACTGTGTATTTGTGAGAGATTAACAGTGAAAAGGAAAATGGCGTCTTAGCAATATTGTAAAAATACATTTGTCTTTGCAGACTGCTTGAAATTTTGGGATTCCTCATGGGTTCCCAAACCACACTAGAGGACTGTTGGTTTAGTCTAAGGGCTGAATTTAAGGGTGAAATGTGGGGGGTCATGAGTACTGGTCAGGGTTTCAGGAGAAAAGGGAAGGTGCATCAGTGGCTGTCCTGCCACTTCAGGGCATTGGGGTAGAGAGGAGGAAGGTGAGTACAAGAAAAAGGCTTTGATGCTGTCGCTATCGTAGTGGGAGATTACATGAATCTTTCTTTATACCTGTCAGTTACTTGTGGAGTAGCCTGTGTTGCTCTTTCTAAGACTTAGGCTGGATCAATGAGAAGCCAAGAAAAATTTAAGAGACGACGAAGCCCTTTTGTAGAAGATTCAGTAGTTCTATGGATCTGTAGAAGAGTGGGTATGAATCGGGGTGAAGTGGGTGATGGTTTCAACATCGATTATCACGGTTCCAGCCAGAGTTACAACGCCCTGAAGACTCATTTTGTTAGCTGCAAAGAAGTTCCTGCCTTTGTGGGTCATGAGATACTGATGTAGACTGGAGTAATCACCTTCCCTTTTATCCACTCACAGAGGCACTGTATGTCCTCATTCCCTCCCACATGTTGGCAGAGAAAATCTGGAAATGCATTTGGCCTTTCTTTCAAATGCCTGAGAGCCAGCACCCATGAGTAGCGCAGGTACAGAGCATTTTTCCTGCTGTGAATCCTCCTCTTTGCTTCCCAAGAACTCAGCCATCAGCTCCCCAGCAGGAGGTGCAGGGCCTTCTTTAGGCCACATTTTTCTGATAAAGCATTGCACCCTGTCCTGGGCTTGATAGACAAAAACTTTCATGTAGTCAGTGCTGAGCTTCTTTATCCTATCTGAGTGTAGAGTGGAAGAAAGATTCAGCCCTTGTTCATCCACTCCAGCCAGGTACATTCTGTTTCCTAGTTCTTTCTAATCAGATGATGAATGGGAGTGAACTGTTTCCCAGAGAAAAGCTGAAATCTGAGCTTCAGCAGCTCCTGGCCTGCCTTTGATGAGAAGTAAAAATCTCACAGTGGTGAGGAGAGCAAACCCCAAACACCATCGTCACATTGTTTCTGAAATTGCATTTTCTTTCATCCATCATATCCACGTTCAAACAAAAGAATGTAACATTTTCATCTTAAGAAAGGCATTATATCATATATCGAAAGCTTCCATGATTATCGACTTTTCTTCTAGTGAAAACACAAAGGTGAAAGTGTATAATGAAGAAAAATATATACATTTTTTTCTGGAGCTCGCATTCATATTTTCCTTGTGGAAGTGAGCAAGTGGACAAGATCACCTCTAGAAGATTCCTTTATAGTTTATGAAGGCACATACCATTAATATTTGTTTTATTGGGTTAACTGTGATGTTTAATATTAACTGTGACGGTTAATACTGTCAACTTGATTGGATTGATGGATGCAAAGTATTGTTTCCGGGTGTGTCTGTGAGGGTGTTGCTGGAGGCGAATAACATTTGAGTCAGTGGACGGGGAGAGGCAGACCCCCCTTCGTCTGGGTGGGCACCATCCCCTCGCTGTGAGCACAGCTAGAAAAAGCAGGCAGCAGAAGGTGGAAGAAGTAGGCTTGCTGAGTCTCCAGTCTTCATCTTTCTCCCATGCTGGATACTTCCTGCCCTCGAACATCAGACTCCAGGTGCTTCAACTTTTTGATCTTGGACTCACACCAGTGGTTTGTCAGAGTCTCTCAGGGCTCTCAGGCCTTCAGCCACAGACTGAAGGCTGCACTGTCAGCTTCCCTACTTTTCAGGTTTTGAAACTCAAACTGATCTATTACTGAATTCCTTGCTCCTCATCTTGCAGACTGCCTACCATGAGACTTTACCTTGTGATTGTGTGAGTCAATTCTCTGTAATAAACTCCTTCGTAGATAACATATATTCTGTTAGTTCTGTCCCTCTGGAGAACCCCGGCTCATGCAGGCACTCACTGTGAATGACAGTGGTGTCTGATTCTTCTTGATTTATTTATGTGCCTTCCATTTCTATGAGAGCTTGCCGACCCAGTCACGTATTTGTCTGCATGTGTGTGGGGTGTGCTGTCTGTGTCAGCGGGTTTGTATATTTGCATATATTTACGTGTTCCATAAATATACCTAAACCCGTCACTGACATGGTACCCATGAATTGGTCAACATTGGAAGGGAAAAAAATACTTTTACCAGACTCTGAAATTGCATTGTGAAGAAAGTTCTATTTGTTGTGCCTCAAACTACATTGTTTTGTATCTTTCTCTGCTTACTATGTGTTGCCTTGTTTTCTAAACAAATGTATCTTTTCATATTTTGGTCTCTGCTTGCAAGGGTAATAATGTGTCTTTAACATCCCTAGCAGAGTTCTTTCTTTATTCTTTTCAGTGGTAGCCTCTGACTCATTATTAAAAACCTAAAAGTATGAGTCTATAAGACATATTTGAGCAGAAAATTTAACATTATTTAGTTTACATGATTTAGGCAATTTACTGACTCAGGCAATGAGAGAGATGATATGAATAATCATTTGTTCTTCAGAGACTGAAAAACCTTTCTTTTCTGCCAAAACATTGTTATTAGAACTTTGCTGAATGTCAGAGATAATTTGGACATTAGCTCATGAACTTTCCTTAACTGTGTATATCAATATTCTAGACTTTTAGTATGTAGTCATTAAAATTGTCTTTTATGATTTAACAAGTTAATGCTGTTGAAAGTTTTACAGTATTCTAAATTTTCTCAAGTGATATGAAAATAAAATTCATATTAACTACTAATCTTAGGTGTATTTATCATTTATTACAAATTTTTTAATATTAGCAAAATATTTTTGAAAGTTTAATAAAGAAATTTAGAATATAAATTTAGATTGAAACAAGGGAGGTAATACCTCTTGAATTTATATTTGAGAGCTCATGTCTAAGTGCGCACTTGATAGTAAGAGATGTTGAAAGCCAGAGATTTTAAAAAAGGTTAAGATATTAATACCGTATTTTTGTGGGGAAAAATACTATTCCCTATTATTTCCATCAATCATCATTTTTTGTTACAAGCAACCCAGTCAATTCTGGCAGGTTTAAGAAATATTAAAAGATGGTGTTTTAAAAAAGATATTGGATAGGTTACATGATTGCCAGGAAGGTGAAAGAATCAGGCACATACCCCAGACCTTGCCATAAAATCGTTCTGAATCACACATCACTGTTCACCCCACTTAGTGTCAAACTCTAGTCCTGATACTGGAGTTTCCACCGGACCTTGCTGGAGCCACACTGTGGCCAGAGCATCTCTTGGTTCAGTTCAGGTGAACCAGGTGCATCTAGGAGGCAGCTTCTGGGGATGCAGTGGGGCTAGTGCAGCCTGTGCTCATTTTTGTGTAGAGAGGAGAGCGTTTTCCACCTCCCACCAAAGCTTTTTAGGGAGGGAATTCCCCAAATCCAGGAGTAGGGCTCACATTCTAGGTGGCCAAAATAGAGTGCACAACGTAACTTTGCAAGGTGTTTTCACAGTTGTGGCTAAGTGACCTGTTAAGGCCGGGAGTTCCCCTTAAGGGAGTTTATTTTAAAGGGAGTTCACCTGAAAAATGAGGAAACAGAGTCACTGAAAGACCCAATCCCACATCTTGCTTGTCAGTGACGGGTTTAGGAAAAGCAAGTCTCCAACCTGGGGTAGATGACCGTTCCACAGAGGCAGCAGATTTTCTAAACTGACCTTGAAGGTGGAGTGGACTCATGACACCCTCCTGCGCTCCTGAAGTCCAGTGGACTCTGACGCAGTCCTGTTATTGGACTCCTGCTTACTTGTTTCAGGGCTGAGAGATCCTAGCCAGTCATCTTGGCCCATTCTCGGTGATCTCATCTTAAAAGCAAATCCTACGTTACCTTTTTGGAAAGGGCTATGGGCATACTGTTTAAATTTTACATATGTTCTTCAGATAGCATTTGTTTTAGAAATGTAATGTTTTCTTTGGCCATTTTGTGGTGAAGGATAATCACGGAAAAGAGGAGATGTTTTGGCAGAAATACCCCAGTCTGGTTTTGTGATGCAATTAAAAGTGATCCCCCCAATCCTTCAAAGATAGTCCCCGTTATCCTTGAAGGATTAATTTTGAGACCCCCCGGCCTGAAACATCAGACAGTACTGAACCGTATAGATAGTGCTCTTTCCTATACATACATACCTATCACAAAGTTTAATTTATCAGCTAGGCACAATAACAGATGAACAACAACAACTAATAATAAGATTGAACAATTAGGAAAATATGCTGCAAAAACTGTATGTGAATGTTTATTTCTGGAATTTCCCATTTAATATTTTTGAACAATGCTTGATCATAATTAACTAAAATTTTGGAAAGCAAAACCATGGACAAGGGGGATTACTGTATACAGTTGTCCCTCCGTATCTGTAGGTATTTGTTCCAGGACCCTCACTGATACCAAAATCTGTGGATGCTCAAGCCCTTTATGTAAAATGGCATATTATTTGCATATAACCTACCCACATGTTCCTATAATCACACTTTGGTCAACGACAGACTGCACATACAGTGGCGCTTCTGTAAGATAATAATGGACCTGAAAAACTTGTATTACCTAGAGATTTTGTGGTCAACTTAACGTTGTAGCACGGTGCATTACCCACTGTTTGTGAGGACGCTGGTGTAAACAAACCTACTGCACCGCCATCTGTGTAAAAGTCTAGCACTTATTTTCCTGTTAAGAGTTATTTTTCAGAAGTAGAATAACTGCATCCAAGGATTTGATGTTCCAAAAAGCAACCAGCGGCACGGACCTCCCGTTCTAGTGCCTTACGAACACTGGATGCTACCAGTTTCCCCAAGCTGGTAGCTCAGAGGATGGGGCTCTTTAATTCCGTACGTTTGCTGATCTGTTACTACTAGTCAGGCTGGCATTTCTCAGTGTTTGTTAACCATTTCCACAGTGTGTGAGGTGCACGTTTCTGGTGGTGGGAGCTGGGTCTTCTCTCTCTTTTTCTCAGAGCTAGGCTTGAAGCCTGGCAGCTGTGGAACACTCAGTCATACTGTGTGAATGAAAGTCAAGCGTTCATTGTTTGTTCATGCGTTCTTCCTACTTATCTGTTGGGGTCCTAGTGCTTTTAATAAATATAAATTTAACCATAAAGATTTAAGATTTTATACAGGTAGGTTGGTTGCAAGTACTTTTAGAAGACTGGGAGATGTTAAAGGAAATCTTCCTGATAACCATACACCATCCCACAGGCTGTTTCCATGGAAACGGAAGCCTTAAATGAGAGAAGCATACACCTAGATACAAAGTAGATAATAAACATAATTTCCCTTTCTTGCAAACCTATCATCTAAAACTTTAAAGTTTCAAAACACTGCTTTGATAGAAACTGTTTTGTAATTGGAAGGGTCTTAAAATTTTCGACTTTTAATTATGGATGTATAGAACCATGCGGGTAAAAGAGACCTTCAAGTGTGGGAGCGCCGACTCCCTCAGAACTCACCAGTGGCCCAGCTTTTAAAGAACTCAGGAGGCAACCTCGTCCTCCCCAGCCTTGGCAGCCTGCGTTGGAATGCTCTCCTTGGTAGCAATTAGTGGCACAATGAAAAGATTTACAACTCCTCCACAGTCACTTTTTCCAGAAACACTGGAATAATTTGAATGCCTCCTGAGGCAGTTGGTTTCTTTTCTTCCTTAACCCTTACACATTTGGAGACATTTATCCACTCAAATAGAAGTCTTAGGGTTTTTTTTTTTTTTTTTTTTTTTTTTTTAAATGAACTAAACAAAAAATTTTCATT